>BQNB010009679.1:0-86113 GCA_026074375.1 Tanacetum coccineum
TGGGTCTCGGTATGGGACGACCCAAGGACACGACAACATGCAAGTTTTAACATATTTTTCGTCTAACTTTATGAGGTAAATTACATGCAAGTCCTAGGAAATATTACATGTATTATTTCTATACAATACAAAAAAATACATGGCCTACCAACTATTTATTTCTTTATCTCCCGTCGAACCCAACAGTGGGTTTGGTACCACTATTGTGGTTTGTTGTGTGCTCGTTGGTTATGCCTAGGTATGATTCGAGGTCGACAAGGATAATGCCATGCAAATCACATATGATTTATCATTCATTCATCCCTAGTGAGCCATTGTTTACGTGCATGTTTTTAAAGTTTTCATAAGAAAATTTCTTGGTTCGTTACTCGTTCTTATGAATGATGTGTTTGCACTACTTTTCTATTCGTCGATATGTATGTTGCGTCGAAGGGCTTGGCATATGCATGAATACAAGAACCACGCATGGTTTGTACCATGCGTGCCATGTACTTGCCATGCAAAGACGGGGTTCGTTAAACTACATGGTAAATAACATATTAACGTTAAACTACGAGGATGTACTAACCGAGTCCGAGTTTGCCAAAAGCGAGGAATGTGTAATGGTGTTTAGGGCCGAACCACTCTTGTTTACTCTACTGAAACCTTTGAAACAAACGAAAATCCTAACTCCAACCGTTTGTTTAACTTATTGTTTTCAAAGTTTAGTTGTGCTTAGAAGTGTTCATGCATGTCCTTATTTATACTCAAAATTCCCACTTGGTTACTCAAACTTCATTTTGCACATGAAATGGTAATATTTATATAAACTATTAGGGAATCTGATAATGATGGTGTTTCCTGATACTATTGATCTACATTAGTACTATTCCTGACTTACTATTCTTAACTTTTTGAATATTGGATCAGATATAGAAGTCGTAGCACGTGAAATTTGAAAAGATACGAGACGTGAAATGTCATGTGAAGGTGTTGAAATGAAAGAAGAATAATAAGTGGGGTAGTTATGTAAGGCATCTTCATGATGATGTCTAGCCATTTTTTTTGAATTTGGTTAGGGATATTTATTTGAGTGTAGATGGTTTTATGAAATGATACAAGTAAATGGCTTCGTTTCACAAATGTGAAATAAGTATGGTTTTTACCGCTACAAGTTCTATAATATCTTTTGCAAATTTCGCGGTACAAAATCTTACTTAATGAAAAAAGAGAAATCTAAATTTTACGATGTGTCACAGTCTCCCCTGGTTAGAAGATTTTGTCCCAAAATCAAGACGATGTAGGAGATTGTTGGTTCGCGAACAAGTGGGGGTATTTGCTCTTGAACTAGTCCTCACGTTCCCACGTGTATTCTGGACCTCTACGTGCATTCCAACAGACTTTAACGATAGGTATATAGCTTCGTTTGAGTTGATTGACCTCACGGTCCATAATCTCTACGGGTTCTTCAATGAAATTGAGTTTGTTTCAGCAATTGAAAACTCGTCTCTTGCTCTTCACCCCAATCAAACTTTCTATCCTTCTACATTAGTTCCGTCATAGGTTTAGCTGTTTTGTAGAATCTTTTATTGAATCTCCTATAGTAACCTGCAAGAACTAAGAACTGGCGAATCTCCGAAGGAGTAGTTGGAGATGCCCAATTCTTAACATCCTCAATCTTAGTTGGGTCTACGTGAATACCACTGCTATCGATCACATGTCCAAGGAACTTCATCTTATAGATCCAAAATTCGCACTTGGAAAATTTGGCATACATTTCTTCCTTTTTTAACAACTCTAGAATAGTCTTCAGGGTTCTACCATGTTTCATTCTTCGTCACAAAGATTATAAGAGAATATTCGTCATGTAACACAATCACAAGCTTGTCCAAGTATGGTTTGCACAACACACGTTTTATGAGGTCCATGAATACCGAGCAGGTGCCGTTGGCTCCAACCCAAAAGGCATAACTTGGAACTTAAAAATAGTGGACCGAGGTCATGTTTTGAAAGTTGTCTTGGGAATATCTTCTTCTCTAACCCTTAACTAATGATAACCTGACCTTAAGTCAATTTTTGAGTAGATGCTGGATCCTTGTAACTGATCGAATAAGTCATCGATTCTTGGTAAGGGGTAACGATTTTTGACTATAAGTTTATTCAATTCACGATAATCGATACAAATTCTGAAAGATCCATCTTTCTTTTTGACAAATAAGATTGGTGCTCCCCACGGAGATATAAAACCTTTGTCAGAAAGTTCTATCAGTTTCTCGGCTAATTCCTTCATCTCTGCAGGTGCAAGAAGATATGGTGCGCGGGCAACAGTTGTAGTTTCGGGTATTAACTCGATGTGAAATTATACTTGGCGCATCGGGGGTAGTCCTGGCAAATCTTTAGGGAATACTTCCGGAAAGTCTCTAACGACAGGCATGTCTTATACTCATTTTTCGGATGCCTCAAAGTTTTTTTTTTTCCTCTTTCATTATCATTTAAACTAAGAACACCTTGACATCCCTTTGTCTGATGTAACCTTGCGTCATGAATGCCGAGATGAATTCTAGGTCGGACTCATTTTTATCTCCCCGCTTCTCTATGCTTGTATGATTAGCCATATATAATTTCCCATACGGAACATGAATGTCCTTCCAAAACACAACAAACCTTCGCAAACGATGCCTGGGCCATCCAATCCATTCTGACGATGACGTCAGAACTTCCTAGTTCTATAGGGAGTAAGTCAATTTTGAACAGGTGATTTTGCAAGTTAAGAGTACACCCTCTTAAAATAGTATTTGTGGTTAGCGACTTTCCGTCGGCTAGCTCCACACTATAATTAGTATCTAGGGTTGTAGGAGGGATGTCTATATATTTACTAAAAGCATATGACACAAAGCTTCTATCCGCACTAGTATCAAATAGCACCGAAGCATAAACAATATTGATCAGGAACGTACCATTCACCACATTGTTATCTTTCACAGCAGCCTCAACACATAGGCTGTATACTCCTTCCAGGTGCTTAAGCTTCCTCCCTTGAGTGCCTGGTTCATGCTTGGTTTATTTCCCTTAGGATTTCCTTAATTCTGCCTTTGATTGTTCTGATGATTTTTGTTGCCCTGCGAATTCGATTCCCTCCACGGCTTGCTGACTTCCTAGTTCGGACCACTTGATTCTGTAATCCCCTTTTTGCCACATCTGAAGCAAGTAACCATAACTTCCTATCCTCCTTAGCTTTCCGGTCCCATTGGCTTGCGGGAACGGGGTGGGGTCTGCAGTCTTTGACTTTATGTCCTGACCCTTCCATAATTGGTGACAAGTAAGGAGGGCAAGCGTACATTGTGGTGTGTCGTCCACGACTTCTCGCAGTAAGGTAAATTGCCAACGTAAAACCTTGCCTAGCTTTAATACACCCTTTGCCATCTCTGGATGTTTGTTCGATTGAGATACTAGTGGCGTTGGGGTATGTTGTTGTTGTATAGTGTTTCGGTTCCTTTTTTGCTTGTCATCAGAGTTTTTTCCCCTCTCCTAACTCTACTCCTTGACAACTTGGTACACAACCCTTGAGCCATTTTCACCCAAAACTTCATTCAAACTACTGTTTGGTGGACGTGGTTACATTTACCCTTGATGTACAAAGGTAACCGTCAAATGGAACGTTCTAATAACCGGTCGATGTGAGTACCATTTCAGGGGAATAAAGGATTGAGTTCTTAGGAAACGTTGATTGTAGGCGATAAGGTTGTGCTTTCACCTTTATTAAATTCCACATTTTTTCGTTTCCCCCATTTGCTTGACTTCAATTTTGAGGACATACTTTCGGATGAACATAGCCTTGTAATCACTCCAAGGTGTTTGCATAGCGTATCGAGGAAACAGAACGAACGTACAATATTCCACCAGTTAAAGCACACTAGCAGTGTGGCTAGAAGTTAATCTTAACTCTATCAACCTTTGCAACATTGCTAATCCCAAATTGAGATTCTAGTTTCTCAAACCATCGGTTAAGCCCTACAACACCTCGATACCATGAAAAGTTTTCATGCATGACTGCACAAAATTGGTTGTAGTTGCATGCCTTATTCTAGGAAGAGTTGGATCCTAGGTTGGTCTCTTCTTGAGTGCTTGCAGCATGAGTTACAGCGGCAGCTGCGAGTTCTTCAGCTACTCTTATGGCAATGAGCTGGTTGAGCATCTGAGTGTCAATGCCACTATTGATGTCCACGTTGTTTTGGTTGGTCGAACGGTTGACTGGAGGGTTTCGGCGGACAGTTGGGCATCATTCGGGTGCCATTTTCTATAAGAGGGACAATGGAAATGACAGCTATGACATGTACGAAAATTATATGCGTAAAGATAGTCACGGTACTACAAATGGCATATCTTTTGAAATCAATACTGTTATTATTCGCAAACATGATACTCAATCCGAAGAGTAAGGGGATAAAAGAGTTTACTAGCCGTGACAAACCCATAGCTTAGTGGTTGTACAAAAGAAAGAAATAAAATTAGTTGTTGTTACAGTAGATTCGCAGGACCACTTCCTCGAGTGCCTCCTTCCTCTTCTGTCGTGCTTCCTCCTAAGCATTACTAACATGATCCTCCGCATCCTCACACACTTATCTAAGCTGAGTAATTAGTTCGTCCATATATAGCGTCTCTAACGAACTTTCTTTAACTTGAGGCTTCACATCCCACAATGTCAAGAAGGCTTCTAACTCCTCTAAATAGGTATTTGGGTAATGGTCCATGTCCTCTAGAATGGTATGCAACTGTCCTCTAAGGCGCGCCGTGCATACGGGCAAGATTGTCTTAGGAACAGGCACCGTACCCTGACCATTTTCCATCCTGTAGGCAGTTAGAGCTTCTTCTCTCCGGGTGGGGTTCGTTTGAGAAATCATCCGCTGGTAAGCAGCCATCGAGAATAGGGATGAGGGTGAGGGTGGTGGAGTAACAGGATCAAGCTGATAATCATCAAGGTTAATAGCAGAAATTCTGGCACGTTCATCAAGATTTGGGTCAATGGGTAAAACAGACATACGAGTGGTACGTCTCATAGTTGGGGGAAATAGTAATACGGATGGAAAAATAAGTAATCTGAGAGTAGGACGTCTTTTATGATACACCTGGGGGAGTGTGTCAGGGAGTCTGGGAGGTAACAGGGTGGTGTTATCGGTGTGTCTCAATTCATCTGAGTTTGACATGTCACTGAGACAATAAAATATGAAATAAAGATATAGGCATTTTCAAAATACGCATATTTAAGTTTTTTAAAAACACAGTAACCCATATTACATATATGTAATCCTCATATAGTCATATTTCACATGTATCCCATTTTAATATATATGAGCTCATTTGACTGTTGCTTCCTATGGCACCCCATAATGAGTTCACCATCAATGACAGTCAATAAGAAGCATACTAATCATAGATTTAAGCAGATAAGTGGTTATAGTCTATTGCTACCTAATGCAACCTAGTTCTCTATAACTTAGAGCTTTGATACCAATCTGTCACATCTCTAAAATATTAGAGTATAATGGCAACCGAGGGCGTGTGACTTCATGAATATCATGCTTCTAAGCAATACAGAACGACCTTTATATGAGACGTTTAAGAAAATTGATCACTTGTATTAGGAAATAATAAATTTATACAACATTCTTCAGAGCTAAAAATAAGTAAAACGACATCATTTTTAATATAGTACAAACGATCTTTTAATAACTGTAAATGACTGCAATGCATGAAGACATCACAATAGCATCTTCGTTCTTAATATCTGAGAAAAACATTGCTAAAGTGTCAACATAAAGTTGGTAAGTTCATAGGTTTGGTTTAAGCAGAAATGTTTAATTTTTATAAACCACAAGATTTTATCCACATATGACAATATAATAGATACAAAGTCATATAAATTACATTACTATCGTCTAAGCTCATGACACCGAAGCGTTAACATATACCAACAATAATGAATGCCCTTGCAGGTGTCTAACCCGGGACACCCGTAAACCCTAAACCCTAAACCCTAAACCCTAAACCCTAAACCCTAAACCCTAAACCCTAAACCCTAAACCCTAATCTGACTTAAATGAAACTGTATTCGCTTGACTAATGTCAGTTCAAGTCAAACAGGGACGTCAATCCCGATAGATCTATCCATAACATTCGCGCTTACAAGTAATTAACGGTTCATGATAAATAAGGCAAATAACAACTTGGGTTAAATCAGGACTTAGACCCATCAGTAATGTATAATTGTACTTGTGTTTACATGTTTAAAATAAGCAATGTTCTCACTCTGAAAACAGTAGAGTAGGGGCTATGGAAACTCACCTTGTCAGTTAATCGCCTGGAACTAATAATGGGTCAATGCACGTCAAATAGTGACTAAGTCAAACACCTAAGTAATTATGACAAATCTGAGTTTACATTCTAAAAACTTAATGTATGAAATGACTTATACAAATGGGTCATCAAAGGGCACGGTCATTTATGAGATAACGTCTTATGTTTTCAAAATGTTGTTTAAACCGTTGTCTCTAGGGTTGATACACGACTTTTCAACCATAAGTCTGTATACATAAATTTCTAAATTATATGTTGTAACTTATATTTAACCATCATTGGGATCTTGTCTATACTATAGTCGTTTGAATAAATTCGTAATTTCGCCAATTTTTATATTTTTCGGTTCGTTCTCTTTGTTTAAATAAAAATGATTTATTTATATCTAATATCCTTAAATTTTCAAAATAATAAGTTTTAGGTTCTCTATTTTCTACCTTTAGTAAATTACACAATTAACCCCTTTAGTTTCCATATTATCACATGTAATCCCTTAATTTCCTAAAATAGTATTTATCCGATATTTAACTTTTACATCTCAAATTTTACGCTTTAAATCCTATAACTTTTACGTTTTAAAACCCGAATAAGCTTTAAATATTTTTAGTGTCAAATAAATTATATAAACCATGTTAGATTCGTTTACTCGTTTAAAATTAGGTTTCGTTGTTACTAATTCTATGTCATCGAAAAATGTTGTTTGTAATTTTCTACCCATTTCGAAATAGTCTTGTTTCGTTAAATAATTTATCACTTTGTTTGGGTCTCGGTAAGGGACGACCCAAGGACACGGCAACATGCAAGTTTTAACATATTTTTCGTCTAACTTTATGAGGTAAATTACATGCAAGTCCTAGGAAATATTACATGTATTATTTCTATACAATACAAAAAAAATACATGGCCTACCAACTATTTATTTCTTTATCTCCCGTCGAACCCAACAGTGGGTTTGGTACCACTATTGTGGTTTCTTCTTCCCCACAATGTATATTATAACATGCATAACTAATTCTCCCATTAAACCCACGTGGTGCCCGACTTGAATACTTGGTTACGAGGTCTTTAAATGTTGAGACACAAGGACGATTGGTGCGTCTGAGCAGGCTCAACCGCTGCTGCTATGGCTACGTCGCTAATGCAACAGCCGCTACAAGGCAGCAGCCTGTGGTGGCTGTCGGCATGCATTGGGCTGCGTCTTAAGTAGTAACCACTTGTCAAGCATAACGGAGCCTTAGTACGAACCAACTAGTATACTCTACTTGGGCCCTTTTGAGGCTGTGACGTGCCCACAGTGAGCCAAGGGCTCATTGTGGTTCGTTGTGTGCTCGTTGGTTACGCCTAGGTATGAGTCGAGGTCGACAAGGTTAATGCCATGCAAATCACATATGATTTATCATTCATTCATCCCTAGTGAGCCATTGTTTACGTGCATGTTTTTAAAGTTTTCATAAGAAAATTTCTTGGTTCGTTACTCGTTCTTATGAACGACGTGTTTGCACTACTTTTCTATACGTCGATATGTATGTTGCGTCGAAGGGCTTGGCATACGCATGAATACAAGAACCACGCATGGTTTGTACCATGTGTGCCGTGTACTTGCCATGCAAAACCGGGGTTCGTTAAACTAGATGGTAAATAACATATTAACGTTAAACTACGAGGACGACTTACCGACGTCCGAGTTTGCCAAAAGACAAGGAATGTGTTGGTGTTATGGGCTCGAACCACTCTTGGTTACTACTACCTTTGAACCCAACGAAAATCCTAACTCCAACCGTATTGTTTACTTATTGTTTTCAAAGTTTAGTTGTGCTTAGAAGTGTTCATGCATGTCCTTATTTATACTCAAAATTCCCACTTGGTTACTGAAACTTTTCATTTTGCACATGAAATGGTATTATTTGTATATACTATTAGGGAATCTGATAATGATGGTGTTTCCTGATACTATTGATCTACATTAGTACTATTCCTGACTTACTATTCTTAACTTTTGAATATTGGATCAGATATAGAAGTCGTAGCACGTGAAATTTGAAAAGAATACTAGTAGGGTAGTAGAATGATGTTTCATTATTATAGTTTATATATATATATATATATATCTTATCTATTTATTTATTTCTATTTGAGCATAAGCGGTTTCATGAAAATAATATAAATAGGTGACTTCGCTTCACGAAGTGTGAAATGATTGTGGCTTTATCGCTACAAGTTCTAGAATATCTTTTTAGACATAAAAGTGATAATAGTAATATTCACGTGCTATTAAGGCTCTCTATAACACGAAGTAATGCATGTTGTTTATAGAATAACCTTCTTTTGAGATTAGCGGTAATTTTGCAACTTTCGCGGTACAAATTCTTACTTAATGAAAAAGAGAAATCTAAATTCTACGGGGTGCCACAGGTATGAACTTATTATCAACTACAGTATATAAACACCAAGGCTATTGAATGTTTTTTTTATTCATATTGTATTTCTTATATATCTCTTCTTTTTTTTAAACTTACTTCCATATCTCTTCTTGATATGAGATATTTGTCTAAAACTATTTATCATGATTTGGTTGAAGTCCAATATTTGCATCCTTGATTTCTTGATTAACGTATATTTTTTATTTTTATACGTATTATGATGAGATGTGAAATATTACGGTAGTAGTTTACGAGAAATATTAATAAACTATACGTATTAAAATAGGGGGTAAAAATTTGGTTTGATGGATGATGATTCACAGACGTCACTCGTATACTATATCATTAAGCATAACAGAAACACCAATCATGTATTTGGAAGGTATTTGTAATTATATTTTACAAAAAGCAAAACAGAAACACCAAAAATCCTAAGCATGTCTTCTTCTTCAAAAAGGAAAAGAACTATTAAGGATAATAAATCTCCTTTCGCTTCTTCTTCCAAATCATCTTCTTCCAAATAGAATTTAATAAAATAATGTCGTTTTATAAAAATAATGTCGTTTTATAGAAAACCATATCACACTTATCTCGAACATAAAAAAACTCAATAGAACGCTTGAGTTGGACAAAAATGACGATAATCAGGGCATAGCAAAGTGAAACAAAAGAAATACTTTTGCAAGTGGACAAGTGGACAACATTAGTTTTATACACACTTTTGCCTTCTGTATTGAAACTTAACTGGCATAAAAAATCGAGATAATACATTTATTAATGTTAAAAAAACTCAGAAAATGTTATTCAAAAAAAAAAAGTATGTTTTTTCTTTGCTGGATGATCACAGACGTGACACGTGTATATAATCAAAATAAATAGTATGGTCTTGTCAATGCCATCGGAAGATAATTATGAAATAGTTGGCCGTTTTTTAAGTAGCAAACCCAAGGACAAAAAGAGTCCAAAAAGTCCACATACGTTACTAAGTAACCATTCCGACCATTTTTAAAGCCAACCGCTCTTACCTAGAAATATGTCACTATTAATATAACTTACAAAGATATTTTAGAAGCGGGCTTGGAGCCCAATACAAATATATGATCGACTAACAGAGTAAACATATTGAAAATATTCAAGATGAAACTTTCTAATTTTTCTAATCAAAATCACGCATCAAAATATTCTTGATTAACCGCTCCTTAGTCCCTAACCTTGAACCCCGATGTGGTATTAGGCATTGGCAATTTTAGTCTTCGACTTCTCCATGTCTAGTTTTTAACATGGTCTATTATATTTTTTTAGGCCATAAAAAACTCATTAATAATTTTGTTAGTGGTAATAGGCAGTGTAGCAGCTTTACATTTGAGTGTTGTAATATGTCATTATTTATAATAGTGTTATTTGTATTTTATTAGTGATTATGTATGGTTTATGTAAGATTTATCTAGTGTTTATTAATCATGATACATAATGGATGTAATACCATTTTGTAAAAAGGGTGCATATTATTTTATTTTTAGTTTAGTTATTGTGATATACGTTATTTTCTTATCTAACCAATACGTTTTTAGTAATAATTTGACAATACTTTCACATGTGAATATAATGTAACTCACAGTCGTAGTCACTTAACAGCTCTAACCATCTACGTTGTCTCATGTTCAACTTTTTCTGATCTAGAATATGTTGCAAACTCTTATGATCAGTGAACACAACGCACTTCGTGCCTTAAAGGTAATGTCTCCACATCTTAAGAGCGAACACCACAGCTCCCAATTCCAAATCATGCGTTGTGTAGTTCTTCTCATGGATTTTGAGTGGGCGGGATGCATAAGTTATGACTTTCTCCTTCTGCATCAACATTGCGCCTTATCCCTTGTGAGAAGCATCCAATAAATATACCCCCCCTAGACAAGTTTTTTCACTCCCTGTCGGGCCAATTAGCCAACAATCGTGCGCTACACAACCTTTTGCTTCAATATCCAAAAAGTAATTCCTCCATTTACCCCAATTGAACTTTACACTTTTCTGAGTCAGCTTCGTCATAGGCCTTTGGCCAATCTTTGGAGAAACTTCCTAGTAAATCGTCGGTAGTAACCAGCAAGACATAGAAATTGGCGAATTTCTGTTGGAGTCTTGGGTGATTCCCAATCCTTGATTGACTCAATCTTCGCAGGATCAACGTGAATGCCTTTACTATCAATTACGTGTCCAAGAAATTGTACCTTCGACAGCCAAAAGTCTCACTTTGAAAACTTGGTGTACAATTCTTCCTTCTTGAGCAACTCCAAAATTAGTCTAAGATGTGCATCATGTTCTTCCTTGGTCTTCGAGTAGATCAAGATATCATCGATGAACACGATCACAAATTTATCTAGGTATGGTCTACATACCCGGTTCATTAAGTCCATGAACACTGCCGGTGTGTTAGTCAACCCGAAAGGCATCACTTGGAACTCCTAGTGACCATAGCGGGTCCTAAACGCCGTCTTTGGGATATCCTCATCACGAACTCTGAGTTGGTGATAACCAGACCTCAAGTCGATCTTCGAGTACACACTGGATCCTTGCAACTGATCAAACAAGTCGTCGATTCTCAGAAGTGGGTATCGATTTTTCACAGTAAGCTTGTTAAGTTTACGGTAGTCTATACACATCCGAAAAGAGTCGTCTTTCTTTTAGACAAACAAAACCAGAGCTCCCCAGGGTGAGGAACTTGGTTTTATATATCCCTTGTCAGAAAGTTCTTGTAGTTGAGCGGACAATTCTTCCATTTCTGACGGTGCTAATATATACGGGGCTTGAGCTACAGGTGCAGCACCTGGGACTAAGTCGATTTGGAATTCAACTTGTCGTGTCGGTGGTAATCCAGGTAAGTCTTCAGGAAAGACTTTTGAAAAGTCCCGTACAGTTGGCACGTCTTCGAGTCGCTTCTCCTTTGACTCATCTTTGTTTTCTTTCACCGTAACCTATGCCAGAAATAGTTGACAACCTTTCTCCATATACTTCTGGGCCTTTACACATGATATAATGCTCAACGTTGATTTCTTCTCCTTGTCACTTTTGTCTCCTTGAATGATCAGAATTTCGTTTCCGTAAGGAATACGCACTATCTTCTCGTCATATACAATCACTGCATGATTCTTTGCTAACCAATCAATGCCGATGATAACATCGAAACTACCTAAATCTACGGGTATCAAGTCAATATTAAATGGATGTCCTAACAATCCTAATGTACAGCCTCTAAGCACAGTGTTGGTTTCTGAAGTTCTTCCGCCAGCTAGCTCGACAGCGTAACTAATGTCTAAGGCATAGGGTATGATATCTAGTAGTGCACTAAAAGTATTTGATATGAAACTTCTATCGGCACCGGAATCAAATAACATGTAAGCATGATGATCGTTGAGAAGGAACGTACCCGTGACAGTGGTGGAACCTGGGTTAGAGTCACCTCCTCCTAGGACATATGCTTTGCCTCTTGCATAGGGAACTCTTGCTTTGTCCCCAAGGTTCTGGTTCTTGACTTTGGGACAATCCTTCCGGTAATGTCCTGGTGCTCCACACTCAAAACAAGTCACATCCCTCCGATTCACCATTTGACCTCTCTGGGTAGAAGTAGTGGAATTAGTAACCTTACAATTCTAGGTCAAATGTCCAATCTTGTTACACTTCCCACATCTTATAGTGCAAGGGCCTACATGATGAAGCTTACACTTGTTGCAGAAGGGCAAAGTACCTTCATACTCCTTCTTCTCATTGTTACTAGCCATATAGGCTCTAGCAACATTCTGACCTCCAATATTCAGTCGTTTGAATGGTGGTTGTTGTCCATGGTTGTTTCATTAGTTGTTGTTCAATCTCCTCTTATTCTCTGCGTTTTTCACAGCATAGCCTTTCAACTTTTGATCCATCAAGTTGTTGGCAGTCCGAACAGCATCTTGTAGTCTTGTGGGTGCGGCAGGAATCACATTCCCTTGGATATTATCGGGAAGACCTCCAATGAATTTCTCCACCCGATCTTCCTCCTCGAGGACCATTTTGGTACACATCATTGTAAGTTCTTGGAACCTTTGAGTGTAAGTAGCCATGTCATTGTTCTTCACCGACAAATTCCACAACTCGGTTTCCATCTTTTGGATCTCATTTCTCGGGCAGTACACTTCAGTCACCAGCTTCAACAGCTCTCTTCATGATAAAGCGTATGCAGCATCAGTTCCGATGTTTCTCTTGTGAGAATTCCACCAGGTTAATGTACAAGTAGCATACTTCACCTGATATCTCTCCGGACAGTTGCTGATGTGAAACACAGATTCCATCTTTTCACTCCATCTTATCAAACCAACCACACCTTTTGTTCCCTTAAAACTCAGTGGTTGACATTTCATGAAATCTTGGTAAGTACATTCACGAGCAACAGGCCTATCACCTCTTCCATTCACATTACAGTTCTCATTACCGTCACCATTGTCGCCTCTATTGTTTCCATTTCCAGTACCATTTCCATTACCATTTCCATTACCGTTTCTATTACCATCTCCTCCTCCATTGTCATTCCCATTCCCGAGTTTAAGATCTCGGTAAATCCGGCGAGCCTCTAGAGCTGCGTCCACGCGTTGGTTGATCATTTCTTCAATTGCGGCAGGGGTCATACCAGAATGAGTGTTAGTCATTGTTCTACATCACAAGACACAACCCATGGTGAGATTTTGAAACGAATACATGATTATTAGATAACGATAATTTAATATATGCTATGAAACAAAATATAATTAGAGCACGATTGCCAAAATGAATAAATAACAATATAGATAAATAGGCGAGAGAGTCAAAACAAGCTTTTCATTTCATAAATAAAAGCATAATTCGGTTACAACCAGTTCCAAAATAGGTGCATGATCCATAATTATTTCTACTGCTAACATCTAGACCTAACCATCAGTCTAGTGTCCTACATGATCATGGTACTGCTAGTCTAAGGGCGAAAACCCAAACGTCGCTCAACATACAACTTTAACCTCCTAAGTCTCTCCCGAGTATCATCACGATCCCTACGAACCTGACAAAACTCCTCTTGTGAAAGAGACATGTGAAGACGAAGACTGTTCACACGATCCCTCTTGATATCTAACATAGCACGAACCTTGAGGTTCTCCAACCTCAAGCTGTCAATCCTCTCGATCATACTAACTCTCTGTCCCCTAGCTATCAACTCATCAGGCTCCAACTGTCTCTGAACAGTCTCAATCCCGACAATCCTGTCAATACGAACCTCAAACATGTGATGGTAAAAGTCACGCACATCATCATCCAAGTCAATCGGCATATCCTCGAATAACCTAACAATGCCATCCCTGGTGCCAGACGAATCAGAAGAATCCTCTCCAGCTGGCTCTACAATCTCCTCCTCAACTATCGGTGCAGACATCAGGTCGATACCTACCTCAACCGTGTCTCCAGCACTGGCGTCAGCCTCATACTCCTCCGTGTCATCCCTGACATCCCTAGGGTCAATCTCAACAAGATCTCTAACATCATCCCCATCACCAATACCCAACTCCATATCAATCTTAGTCTCTATAGGATCAATCTCGGTCTCCTCCTCTATGATAGCCTCAGACGAATATGAATCTCTGAACCTCTTATGAGGTGGTAAGAGATCAGCACGGGTAAGTGATAATGATCCTATAACTGGCGTAGATGATGGTACAGAATCAACCGAGGATCTACATCTCTTGCGAGATGGTCCAGCAGAATGTGAAGATGCATGCAGGGGTCTCTCTGATGAATCTCCTGATGATGACTGTAATGTAGTCGGTGGATACAAGGTAGATAATGGAGCAGCGCACCAACAACGAAATGCCTCACTACGTCGTGGTGCTCTCCTCGGAGGGTAACATAATCTGGGTGATACATCTCTAGTCGAAGGTCCAAAATGAGCCTAATCTGATGCATCCAAACCCAAAGAATGAAGTGGCGAAGAATCCAAAGATGAACTAGTAGAAGATGAGTGATGCATGCCTCGATGCTAATCTACGAGCTGGTAAAGGTCCAACTCTCTTCCTCGCAGTCAACAACTTACGCGGCCCGTTAAGGTGGATGCGGTAAGGTCGACCAAAAGGAATAGCCTCCCCGGGTCGGATAAGAATCGCTATCCTACGACGAATCCCAGGTGGGGCAATAACAAGAGCAATAGGAAACTCAGATAATGATGATGGACGTGTTGTTACCCTGCTCCTCCAACGAGCAACGGTAGCAACATAAGGGCCCTGCGATGGTGGTCTATCAGAAGAATCAGGAGCCTCAGAAGAATCGGTGCAAAAGAATGGTGATATAGCTGGTAGCGGGGAAATGTGCTCTGGTGAATACATCTCATCTGTTGAATCAGAATCGGAACCCGAATATGGAACCAAGCCACACAATCCAGTAGGTGAAGCGACGAGAGTCGTCTCAACCATAGGAGCGACAGATGAAATAACAAGAGCAATAGTAGAAGTCTCTAAAGCAACCACATAAGTAGAAGGAATAACAGTCGGAATATCACCAAAAAGAATAACCCGAGAGGGCGGTGATCCCACACTCTCATCCTAATAATCAGAAGAAATAGCAATAGCTAAAGCTTCTATGATCTGCACAAGCAAAAGTTTATATAAATCTCCTTTATATGAAACCATGCAAGGCATAAAGAAACTATGAAATGAATGGCAAGGTAAATATGGAAATATATAATAGTCTCAAGTATATATAGAAATCTTATATATATATATATAGCAAGGATAGACAACACGTAAGCACAGATAGAGGCACATAGGATCACATACTGGTTATAGACCAGACCTAGTATAACTACCTGGTTCTCTATAACCTTGGCTCTGATTACCAATCTGTCACACCCCCAGACGGGGCCTGGACGGAATACGTGTCCGAGGGCGTGACGTCATAACAATCCGAACACAAAGCAATAAAGAACGACCACTAATCATGGACGTTTGAAAAAGTTGTACTCGTTGCATAAGAAAATATTAATTAAGTTTTACAACCAATAATGTTTTAGTTAAATGTAGCGGAAGCATAACAAAGTTTTGATAATGACAACGAGTAAATAATAGATAGGTCTTGAAATTGGCGAAGTCACATAGCACATAGACTCCATTTAGCATCAAGAATCAATCCAAGCTAAGCACCTGAGAAAACATGTTTAAAACGTCAACATAATGTTGGTGAATTCATAGGTTTAAGTTAATACAAGAGTGGACCACAAGATTTCAAAACGTATGCGACTACTATAACAGATACAACATCACATAAAAAGTATTACTTGTTGCGTTAAGCTCATGACACTGAAGATAATAATCAACAGGGCATATTACATCCTGTCACATAGTATTCCTGCTCTTAACCGGTGTCCCAAACCAAAGACTACCATAACGCACATCGACATGACATATATCCGTTTGTTCTTGGCAAACTCGAACAATGGGCGCTACTCACCCGGATAGGGATAATTAGTCCCAATAGATCTATTTACTCACTCGCGCTCCCTTAACCGGTCCTCCGGTCGAGAAATTAACAGTTCATGATAATCTGGGTAGTAGTGGGTTTGTAAGCAAACTTAGGCAACACATAAACATGTAAAACTAGCGTAAAGAACTTGTGTCCAATTTAAAAAGCAAACAATGTTTCTCACCCCAAAGTTTAAAGCATTTGTAAATCGGTAAAAACGTGGGGCTATAAACTCACCTTAACAAAGATAAGCGATAAGCACAACAATGATGATGATATAAGGAGGTCTAGCCGCGACCTAGATTAAATATGGGTATGACTTAGCATTCGGCAAAGTAAACAAGTAAAGCATCTATGTTCATCATTTAAAGCATCCAAGTGTATTTGCGTTTTAGTAATAAAAGGCTTAGAAAAATTTACAACGTCTTTGATAAATCCCGACACTTGCAAAGAGTTACTATTTATAGAAAGTTTCTATTTTAGGAAAGTGTTTAGTTTCCAGATGTTAATACCGTCCCCTATATTTGTTAAGTTTCCATATTTTCAAATTGTGCTAACTAACCATAATCGCTTAACTACTATGTCCGTTCCGCTAGGTTTTACCAAACTTACTATTTTTAGTAACTTTTACGCTTTTCCTAAAATACGTTAATGACATCTTCAAATGATGCTAATCTATATATATGTGTTACTATATGTTTCGCTAGTGTTTAGAAAGTCCAAAAATATCCGAAAGTGTCCGAATACCCTTTTTACTATTTACATCAGCACACTATTCATCGGTTTTTGCCGAAACATATTATCAAGTTTCATTTGTTATAACTTATGGCGTTTTAAAATCCGATTTTAAAGTGCGAGTAGTGAAAACTATCTATTCAAAACAAGCTCTTCAAAAAATACTTTGCCGCTTATTGAAAACATTTTTTAGGTCCGCTCTAAACCTCAAAACATTTCGGAATAGCAAGGGTGTTTTACCTAAATGCGACCAAAAATCAACCCAACTCGCATATTAGTGCCTAATCTAGCCCTAATCTTTATCCACCAATAACCAACCCACAAAACTAAACCCTAATCTAACCTAATCTCTATTGTTGTAACTCTCATCAACCCTCAATCTCACCCAGAACATGATATGAAACATAAACATAAAATTGTAACAATTTTTACTTCCACTTTATAAAAGATGACAAGATATAATTGTTATTTCTTTTGTAAAAATACACAAACACAAGTATGGATCTTTATGTATAAACATAGATCTATAAAGATAAATATGATAAACCAGCAAAAGATCAAGGAATACTTCAAATCCAGAAGAACAAGATAGTGAAAACACAAGATCTATACTCAAGAACTATAGATCTATAAACCCAAATAATCTTGCAAACCCTAATTTTATAAATCTTGAAATCAAAGAAATAAGCTTCACAACACCTTAGATATAAGTGTCCGAATACCCTTTTTACTATTCACATCAGCACACTATTCATCGGGTTTTACCAAAAAATATTTCAAGTTTCATTTGGTTATAACTTGGTCGTTTTAAATCTGATTTTAAAGTGCAATATGTGAAAAACTATCTATTTGAAACAAGCTCTTCAAAAACTACTTTTACGCCTAATGAAAACATTTTTAGGTCGTTCAAAACCTCAAAACTACTTTTACGCCTAATGAAAACTACTTTTACGCCTAATGAAAACAGCAAGGTCACAAGGACCATTTTGGTTCAAAATTTTTGTCTATGGTTCATTCCTTAAGGCTTAAGCTTGGTCAAATGAAGACAAAGGTCTAAGTTTGCATGTGATGTGTAAGATATGGCATGCATGCAAGTTACTAGGCAACAAAGATGTCACTTTCCTTCACATGCATGGTAAGTTTTCAAATTTTGAGTTAGTGGAGCATAAATGATTTAATTTCAAGTCCAAGCTTGTTCACAAGCAAGAATTTCGTGTGTAGGGGGAGGGCATGAGTATGATCACGAAATTTTTGACTTAGTGTATAAGATTATCGATAACTTGAGTTTACACGAAAAGATTTCGAGTTTCCGGCGTTCCGTTTGGTCAAAAATGCTAAAAACGCAATTTAGGAGATAAAACCCTAAAATTTATATCGGGAGTGATTAAAAATCACGAAACACTCAGGAAAGCTAAAATATCTCATATTAAGCCTAAATTAATTAATAACCGATGCCGGAACGCGTCCGATGACGTTTTTCAGTTTTTACGCAGTTTAGCTTCCCGGTAAACTGTCAGATTTAAACGTAACGTATAAAATTTAAAAGTAGATGACCGGAATGGGTCGGAATACTAACCGGGAATTTACGGGGTGTGACATCCTTTCCCCATTAAAAGAGCTTTGTCCTCAAAGCTTAGGACGTAGCTTGAGACGCGGATACAGGGTTAGCGAAAAGATGAGGGTACTTCTTTTGCATTTGGTCTTCGCG
The DNA here is from genome assembly GCA_026074375.1 of Tanacetum coccineum. Lineage (NCBI taxonomy): Eukaryota > Viridiplantae > Streptophyta > Magnoliopsida > Asterales > Asteraceae > Tanacetum > Tanacetum coccineum. The sequence continues at coordinate 18,700 of BQNB010009679.1, forward strand.
TTCCCAGGTATACTCGGGACCTCTTCTCGAATTCCAACGGACCTTCACGATTGGAATGCGACTTTGCTTCAAACGTTTAACTTCGCGGTCCATAATCTCAACCGGTTCTTCAATGAAATTAAGCTTTTCGTCGATGTGGATTTCTTTTCGTATAACAAATAGTGAGCGGTATCGACCCGGATAAGCACTTCTTAAGGTTTGAGACGTGGAAGGTACTATGAACACGGCTTAGTTTCTTGGGTAATTCTAGTCGATATGCAACCGTTCCAACTTTGGCGAGAATCTTAAAAGGTCCAATATAACGAGGGTTCAGCTTTCCCCGTTTGCCGAAACGTATTACTCCTTTCCAGGGCGATACTTTCAGCATGACCTTATCCCCAACCTGAAACTCCAATGGCTTACGTCTCTTATCAGCATAGCTCTCTTGTCGATCACGTGAAGATTGTAGATGATGCTTGATTTGGATAATCTTCTCGGTTGTTTCACGAATAATTTATGGGCTATTGAGCTGAGCATCTCCCACCTCAGCCTAACAGATAGGTGATCGGCATTTGCGACCATACAACGCCTCAAAAGGTGCAGCTTTAATACTTGCATGGTAGCTGTTGTTGTAGGAGAACTCTATTAAGGGTAGATGTCTATCCCATCCCTTTTCGAAATCTATCACACATGCTCGGAGCATGTCTTCCAATGTTTAGATAGTCTTCTCACTTTGACCATCTGTTTCTGGGTGGTACGCTGTACTCATATCTAATTGATTTCCAAAAGCTACTTGAAGAGATTGCCAGTAATTGGACAGGACCTGCCATCGCGATCAAGATGATCGATAACCACACTCCATGTCTCAAACCACATCTTCAAGTACTTGTCTATCAGTCTCTCCATCTAGTCAATTTCCTTTGCTGCAAAAAAAGAACAGATTAGTGGAGCCGATCGACTATAACCCAAATCATATTTTGCCTACTTTCCATCTTTGGTAACTTTGTCATGAAATCCATAGTTATATTCTCCCACTTCCATTCAGGGATTTTAGGTTGTACCAACAGACTGGACGGTTTCTGGTATTCTGCTTTAACCTTTGCGCAAGTCATACACTTACTCACATATGTGGCAATTTCTGCTTTCATGTTGGGCCACCAGTATAGCTTCTTCAAATCTTGGTACATTTTATCCGATCCAGGGTGGATCGAATACTTTGACTTATGCGACTCGTGCATAATCAAAGCCCTCAAGTCACCAAAACATGGTATCCAGCTTCTATTCTTCAACCACAACGTTCAGTCGTACGTGGCTCCAGATTCTTAATCATGCCACGCAAATCTTCTGTTCTGTAATTCTCTTCTTTTCTCGCCTCAACCTGAGCATTCATGATTCACGCAGGGAGGTTCAATCCGATTGTCATAACCAAGGCTCGAACTCGTAGTGGCTTAGGTCTATTCTTTCGGCTCAATGCATCAGCCACCACATTCACCTTTCCCGGGTGATAACGTAACTCACAGGCGTAGTCACTTAGCAGCTCTAACCATCTACGTTGTCTCATGTTCAACTCCTTCTGATCTAGAATATGTTGCAAACTCTTATGATCAGTGAACACAACGCACTTTGTGCCGTAAAGGTAATGTCTCCACATCTTGAGAGCGAACACCATAACTCCCAATTCTAAATCATGTATCGTGTAGTTCTTCTCATGGACTTTGAGTTGGCGAGATGCATAAGCTATGACTTTCTCCTTCTGCATCAACACTGCGCCTAATCCTTTGTGAGAAGCATCACAATATACCACGAAGTTTTCACTTCCTTCGGGCAAAGCCAAAATCGGTGCACTACTCAACTTTTGTTTCAATGTCTGGAAAGCAGTTTCCTCCTTTTCACCCCAATTGAACTTTACACTTTTCCAAATCAACTTCGTCATAGGCTTGGCAATCTTGGAGAAACCTTCGATAAATCATCGGTAGTAACCGGCAAGACCTAGAAATTGACGAATTTATGTCGGGGTCTTGGGTGATTCCCACTCCTTGATTGACTCAATCTTCGCAGGATCAACGTGAATGCCTTCACTATCAATCACGTGTCTAAGAAATTATACCTTCAACAGCCAAAAGTCGCACTTCGAGAACTTGACGTACAATTCTTCCTTCTTGAGCAACTCTAAAATTAGCCTAAGATGTGCATCATGTTCTTCCTTGGTCTTGGAATAGATCAAGATATCATCGATGAATACGATCACAAATTTATCTAGGTATGGTCTGCATACCTGGTTCATCAAGTCCATGAATACTGCTGGCGCGTTAGTCAACCCGAAAGGCATCACTTGGAACTTGTAGTGACCAAAGTGGGTCCTAAACGCCGTCTTTGGAATATCCTCGTCACGAACTCTGAGTTGGTGATAACCAGACCTCAATTCGATCTTTGAGTACACACTCGATCCTTGCAACTGATCAAACAGGTCGTCGATTCTCGAAAGTGGGTATCAATTTTATCCAGTAAGCTTGTTAGTTCACGGTGTCGTTAAAATCTGAAAATAGCCGTCTTTCTTTTTGTCAAACAAAACCGGCGCTCCCAGGGTGAGGAACCTTGTCTTATAAATCCCTTTTTATTGTCAGAATGTTCTTGTTGTTGATGCGACAATTCTTTCATTTCCGTACGATGCTAATCTATACGGGGCGTCGAGTACAGGTGCACTCCTGGGACTAAGTCGATTTGGAATTCAACTTGTCGTGTTGGTGGTAATCCAGGTAAGTCTTCAGGAAAGACTTCCAGAAAGTCTCGTACAGTTGGCACGTCTTCGAGTCACTTCACCTTCGACTCGTCTTTGTTTTCTTTCACCGTAACCTATGCCAGAAATAGTTGACAACCTTTCTCCATATACTTCTGGGCCTTTACACATGATATAATGCTCAACGTTGATTTCTTCTCCTTGTCACTTTTGTCTCCTTGAACGATCAGAATTTCATTTCCGTAAGGAATACGCAACTCTATTTATCTTCACATACAATCACTGCATGATCTTGGCTAACCAATCCATGCAATAGATAAGGCAAAATGAAATACCATATCTTTGGCCTCTGGTCGATATTAAAACGGATTGTCTAACAATCCTATTGTACAGCCTCTAAGCATTATGGGTTGGTTTTTAAAGTTCTTCCGTTTAGCTAGCTCGGCTCGATACAGTGTAACTAACGTCTAGGACTAGGGTTGTGTGAATATCAGCAATGAATAAAAGTATTTGATACGAAACTTCTATCTGGCACCCGAATCAATAACATATATAGCATGATGATCGTGAGAAGAAAGTACTCGTGAAGTGTGGAACTGGGTTTGCGTCACTCCTCTAGGACATATGCTTTGCCTCTTGCATTCAGGAACTTTTTGTTTGTTCCTCGGTTTTTGGTTTCTTGACTTTGGGACTTCTTTCGGTAATGCCCTTGTATCATACTCGAAATAAGTCACATCCCTCTGATTCAATTGGACCTCTTAGGTAGAAAGTAATTGGAATTGGAACCTATACAATTTCCGGGTTCAAATGTCCTAATCTCTGTTACCCTTCACATCTTATAGTGCAAGGGCCTATATGATGAAGCTTACACTTGTTGCAGAAGGTCAAAAGTACTTCATACGCTTCTTCTTTAATTGATACAGCCATATAGCTCTAGCAGCATTCTGACCTCCAGTATTTCTGTCTTTGATCGGTGGTTGGTTGTCCACGGTTGTTTCATAGTTGTTGTTTAATCTCTCTTGTTCTCTAAGTTTTTCACAGCTAGCGGACTTTAATCTTTTTGATCCCTCAGTTGTTTGGCAATCCGAACAGGTCATTTGTAGTCTTTGGGTGCGGCAGCAATCACATTCCCTTAGTTATTTGCGGGAAGACCTCCAAAGAATTTCTTCACCGTTCTTCCTCCTCGTGCCATTTTTGGTACACGTCCATGAAGTTCTTGGAACCTTTGAGTGTAAGTAGCCATGTCATTGTTCTTCACCGACAAATTCCACAACTCGGTTTCCATCTTTTGGATCTCATTTCTCGGGCAGTACACTTCAGTCATCAGCTTCAACAGCTCTCTCCATGATAAAAGCGTATGCAGCATCAGTTCTGATGGTTCTCTTGTGAGAATTCCACCAGGTTAATGCATGTAAAGTAAGTACTTGTAGCATACTTCACCTGATATATTATCTCTAGGACAGTTTTGCTGATGTGAAACACAATTTCTATCTTTTCACTCCATCTTATCAAACCAACCACACCTTCTGTTCCTTTAAAACCTAGTGGTTAACATTTCATGAAATCTTGGTAAGTACATTCATGAGCAACAGGCCTATCGCCTCTTCCATTCACATTACGGTTTTCATTACCGTCACCATTGTCGCCTCCATTGTTTCCATTTCTAGTACTATTTCCATTACCATTTCCATTACCGTTTCCATTCCGTTTCCTTTAATTCTCCTCCTCATTGTCATACCCTTTCCCGGTTCAAGATCTTGATTAATACGTGCGAGCCTCTAGAGCTTTTTTGCGTCCTCAATTGGTTGTTCATTTCTTCAATTTTAGGTTGGGGTCATACCAGATGACGGTGTTAGTCATTGTTCTACATCAGGAGACACAACTCATGGGAGATTTTGAAACGAATACCCGATTATTAGATATCGATAATTTAATTATGCTATGAAAAAATTATAAAGTACAGCCACGATTGCCAGACGAGATAAATAAAATATAGATAAATAAGCCGAGGGAGATCAAAAAAGCTTTCATTTCATAAATAAAAGCAAATATTCGGTTACAACCAATTACAAAATAGGTACATGATCCACAATTATTTCTATGCTATACATCTAGAACCTAACCATCAGTTAGTGTCCCTACATGATCATCGGTACTGTTAGTCCTAGGCGAAAAAAAAAAAAACAAACGTCGCTCAACATACGACTCCAACATCCAAAGTCTCTCTAAGGTATCATTACGGTCCCTACGAACCTGACGAAAAGCTCCTCCCGTGAAAGAGATATGGGGAAGACGGGGAAGATGTTCACACGATCTCTCATAATCCAACATAGTTCGAACCTTGAGGTTCACAACTAAGCTGTCAATCCTCTCGATTCTACTAACTCGTTGTCCCCTAGCTATCAACTATCAGCCTTCCAACCGTCTCTGAGTTGTCTCATTCCCAATATTCTATCATACGACCTCAGACATGTATTGGTAAAAGTCACGTACAACATCATCTAAGTCAATCGGTATATCCTCGAATAACCTAACAATGCCATCCCTGGTGCCAGACGAATCAGAAGAATCCTCTCCAGCTGGCTCTACAATCTCCTCCTCAACTATCAGTGCGGACATCGGGTCGATACCTACCTCAACCGTGTCTCCAGCACTGGCGTCAGCTCATACTCCTCCGTGTCACTCCCTGACATCCTAGGTTCAATCTAACATAATTCTCTAACATCATCCCATCCCCAATACCCAAGTCCAATATCAATCCCAAAGTCTTTTTAGGAATCAATCTCGGTATCCTCCTCTATGCTAGCCTCAGACGAATATGAATCTCTGAACCTCTTACGAGGTGGTAAGAGATCAGCACGGGTAGGAGCTAATGATCTCATAACTAGCATAGATGATGGTACAGAATCAACCGGGGATCTACATCTCTTGCGAGATGGTCCAGCAGAATGTGAAGATGCATGCAGGGGTCTCTCTGATGAATCTCCTGATGATGACTCTGATGTAGTCAGTGGATACAAAGTAGATAATGGAGCAGCACACCAACGACGAAATGCCTCACTACGTTCATAATGCTCTCCTTGGAGGGTAACACAATCTGGGTGATACATCTCTAGTCGAAGATCCAGAATGAGCCTGATCTGATGCATCCAAACCCAAAGAATAAACTGGCGAAGAATCAGAAGATGAACTGGAAGAAGATGAGTGATGGTCTGAAGAACGAGGTGATGCATGCCTCGATGCTAATCTATGAGCTGGTAAAGGTCCAACTCTCTTCCTCGCAGTCAACAACTTATGCGGCCCGTTAAGATGGGTGCGGTAAGGTCGACCAAAAGGAATAGCCTCCCCGGGTCGGATAAGAATCGTTGACGTCGGACGGAATCCGGGCAAGGCAAGTAGTACACTAGGAGCAATAGGAAACTCAGATGATGATAATGGACGTACTGTTACCCTGCTCCTCCAACGAGCAACGGTAGCAACATAATGGTCCTGCGATGGTGGTCCATCAGAAGAATCAGGAGCCTCAGAAGAATTGGTGCATAAGAATGGTGAAATAGCTGGTAGCGGGGAAATATGCTCTGGTGAAGACGTCTCATCTGGTGAATCAGAATCAGAACCCGAATAGGGAACCAAGCCACACAATCCACGTGGGTGAAGCGACGAGGATCGTCTCAACCACCGATCGGCAGATGTTAAATAACAGGGAGCAATAGTAAGGGGGGAAAGGGGGGGGGTTCTCTGGAGCAACCACAGAAGTAGAAGAATATACGGTTGGATATCACAAAAGAATACCCGACGGAGGGCGGTGATCCACACTCTCATCGAAGATATCAGAAGAAATAGCAATAGCTGAAGCTGCCATGATCTGCACAAGCATAAGTTTATGTAAATCTCCTTTATATGAAACCATGCAAGGCATAAAGAAACGATGAAATGAATGGCAAGGTAAATATAGCAATATATAATAGTCTCAAGTATATATAGAAATCTTATATATATATATATATATATATATATATATATATATATATATATATATATATATATATATATATATATATATATCTATATATATATATATATATTATATATATTATAGGCAAGATAGACAACACGTAGCATAGATAGAGGCACATAGGAACATACTGGTTATAGGGGACCAGGACCTAGTATAATCTACTGGTTTCTCTATAAACATTGGCTATGTTTACAATCTGTCAACCCCCAGCGGGGCTCTGGTCATAATACGTGTCGAGGGCGTGACGTCATAAACAATCCGAAACTAAGCAATAAAGAACAAACCACTAATCATGGAGTTTAAAAAGTTGTATTGTTGCTAAGAAATATTAATTAGTTTTACAACCCAATAATGATTTAGTTAAATGTAGCGGATGTCATAACAAAGGTTTTGATATTGACAAGAGTAAATATAGAAAGGTCTTGAAATTGGCGATAGTCACATAGACATAGACTCCATTTTCATCAAGAATCAAGCCAAGCTAAGCACCTGAGAAAACATGTTTAAAACGTCAACATAATGTTGGTGAATTCATAGGTTTAAGTTAATACAAGAGTGGACCACAAGATTTCAAAACGTATGCGACTACTATAACAGATACAGCATCACATAAAAAGTATTTACTGTTGCGCTAAGCTCATGACACTGAAGCTAATAATCAACAGGGATATTACATCCTGTAACATAGTATTCTGCCTTAACCGAGTGTCCCAAACCAAAGACACCATAACACACATCGACATGACAAATATCCGTTTTGTTCTTGGGGCAACTTCGACACAGTTGAGCGTACTCACCAGGTTAGGGATAATTAGTGCCCAATAAGATCTATTTACTCACCTCTGCGCTTCTCAACGGTCCTCCGGTCAAGAAATTAACAGTTCATGATAATTCGGACAGTAGTGGGTTTGTAAGCAAAACTTAAGCAACACATAAACATGTAAAACTTGCGTAAAGAACTTGTGTCCAATTTAAAAAAGCAAACAATTTGTTTCTCACTCCAAAGTATAAAGCAATTGTAAATCAGGTAAAAATGTGGGGCTATGAAAACTCACTTAACAAGGATAAAGCGATAATACAACTACGTTCGATGAATAAAGGAGGTCTTTGCGCGACCTAGATTCAAATATGTGTATGTACTTAGCATTCGACAAAGTAACACAAGTAAAAGCATCAATGTTCATCATTTAAGCATCCAGTGTGTTGCATTTAGCCCCATAATAAAGGCTTAGAAAAATTTACAAATCTCTGATAAATCCCGACACTTGCAAAGAGTTATATTTATAGAAAGTTTCTATTGTAGAAAGTGTTTAGTTATTTCCAGATGAGATGTTAAAACGTCCCTTATGTGTGTTAAGTTTTCTATTTTCAAATTGTGCTAACTAACCATAAATCGCTTAATTACTTTGTCCGTTCCTATAGGTTTTTCCCAAACTTAACTTTTTTTTTGTAAATTTTACGCTTTGCCTATAATCGTTCAATTTCCTCTTCAAACATGATGTTAAATCACTATATATGTGTTTACTATAATGTTTGCTAATGTTTAAAAAGTCCAAAAATGTCCGAAAGTGTGGAAATACTTTTTATATTTACATAAGACACATTATTCATTGGGGTTTTGCCGAAAATATTTCAAGTTTTCATTTGTTAAACTTGCCGTTTTAGAATTCGATTTTTAAAGTTTGCATATGTGAAAAAACTATTTATTCGAAACAAGCTCTTCAAAAACTATTTTACGCTAATGAAAACATTTTTTAGCTCGCTCAAAACTCAAAAACCCATTTCGGGATCAGCATGGGTGTTCTTACTAAATGCGACAAAAAATCAACCCAACTCGCAATTAGTGCTAATCTAGCCCTAATCTTTTTCACCAAATAACCAACCACAAAAACTACAACCCTAATCCAACCTAATATCTATTGTTTCAACTCTCTATCAACCCTCAATCTCACCAAGAACATGATATGAAACATAAACATAAGGTTGTAACAATTTTTACTTCTACTTTATAAAATATGACAAGATATTAATTTTATTTCTTTTGGAAAAATAACACAAACACATGGATCTTTATGAATAAACATAGATCTATAAAGATAATAGATGAAACCAAACAAAGATCAAGGAAGACTTACAAATCAAGAAGAACAAGTAGTGAAAACACAAGATCTTATACTCAAGAATATAGTTCTATAAAAACCCTAAATAATCTGCAACACTTATTTTATAAACCTTGAAATCAAAGAACTAATGCTTCACAACACCTTAGATATAACTAGGAATGAACTTGGAATGATTGGTACTTGCTAGAAATTAAAAGTTGTGAAGTGGGTATGGTGTTGGTGGTGTGCCAGTGACCAAAGAGGAGAGGAAAGAGGATGTAGTTGTTTTGTTGGTGACTTAGAATGAAATGTAACCCTAAGTTTATAGTATGAGATTGTTATATATAAGCCAAAGTTTGGGTTTAGGGTTAATGGTGCACCCCACATAATGACCAACACACACAGAGTGTGTGTTTGGTGGTTTGTCGGAATGAGCAAGGACACAGGGACCATTTTGGTCTAATTTTTTGTCGATGATCTTTCCTAAGGCTTAAGCTTGGTTAAATGAAGTCAAATGTCTGAGGTTGCATGTGATGTGTAAGAGATGGCATGCAATGCAAGTTACTAGGCAACAAAGATGTCACTTTCCTTCACATGCATGTCAAGAATTCAAATTTTGAGTTAGTGGAGTATGGATGATTTAATTTCAAGTGCCAAGATTGTTTTTAGTTTAGGTTTAGGCGTCCATATGCATATGGGGAGGGGTATGAACGAAATTTTTGGGCTTAGGGTATAAGATTATCGATAACTTGAGTTTACACGAAAAGATTTCGAGTTTTTAGGGGTTCGTTTGGTCAAAAATGCGAAAAACACAATTTAAGAGATAAAACCCTAAAATTTATATTGGAAGCGAGTAAAAATCACGAAACACTCAAGAAAGCTAAAATATCTCATATTAATCCTAAATTAATTAATAACCGATGTCGGAATGCGTTTGATGACGTTTTTCAGTTTTACGCAGTTTAACTTCCCGGTAAACTATCAGATTTAAACGTAACGTATAAAATTTATAAGTAAATGACTAGAATGGGTCGGAATACTAACCTAGAATTTACGGGGTGTGACAAATGTTTTCATCATAGTATTCATCAATGGATGCTTCGAGGTTGGCATAGTTGACTGTGGCCTCTTGTTAGTTTTCCTAGTTATCCTCAGTGATCCTGTCAAACAACACAGTTGACACTTTCCTAAGATACTTTACCAGTTGGCGTCCAGTGAGTGGGAGAGTGTTGTCATATTTCTTGAGAATGTCATCACAGGAGGAATCAGTGTCTGAAGCTTCAATGGATGGAGCATGAGATGGTTAAGGCTTGTCTGCCTGAGGTGGAGAAGACTGATGTTGTATTTTAGCAGCATAAGGATCTTCAACCATCTCTTCACCAGCTCCCAAGATATCCTCCTCACTTTCTTGAGCTTTATCATCAGATAAGAGAAAGGCTCTAACATCTGCATATGTAGATAGGACCAGATGTTGGGTATCTAGCTCCCCTTTATGCGGAGGATTACCTTTGTTTTCGGTCAGGGACTGGTACCTCAATCTAGTGGACTGGGTTTGGCCCATCAGGTACTTAGCACCAGTTCCTGAAGGATCAGCAACAGTAGGGTTTATTGGTTCTATATTAGCGGGTGGTTTGTTTCCCCCTTAGTCTTTGTCCCTAAGTGACCCTTCAGGACGCGGCGTGGATTTAGCCATGATTTCATCAGAAGCTGTAGAAGTTAGTCCCATATCAATGGGTTGTTTGTTTCCTACTGAGTCTTTGGGAGCAGTAGTGGTTCCCTCAAGCAAAGGTTGTGATGTATGAATGCCCTCATTGGGTGAAGTGAAAGGCAATCCCGTACCAACGAGTTGTATATTTCTCTCTGGATCTTGGGGATCAGGTACGGTGCCCGAGGAGACTGAGTGGGATTGCTCAGAACCCTCTGTTGGCTTTGGGGTGGATGTTGCCTTGGTCTCAGCAGGTGTCTTTTTGGACTTAGGCTTTTTGCTCTTCTTAGAGAGTGCTCTGGAAGCCTTAGGGCCCTGTGACTTGGGTAAGGTTGGACTCACAGTCTAAGATTTCCATTTCTTTGGCTTTGCAAACAAAGGAAGTGGAGACACTGAATCCCTCTGATTGTTCACAGCAATCATATGGGCTGTCAATTCGATTTCAGTGACTTTGGATGGGTCTTTTGTAAAATTTAATTTACTCAGGATGGCGGGTAGATACCCAAATCTTATATCTTGAGTGTAGTCAAAACCCAGTAACACTTGTAAAGCACATGAGATAAATCTAGGGTAAGAAACGTATTTCAGCCTAGACTTATTCAATAGCTTGGTTACGAGATCACTGTAAATGATCTCCCCTATGTCAACCTGAGTCCCAGTGATGAGACAACAGGCTAAGAGCTGCTAAATTGAATTCACTTGCTTAGTGGAGGAGTAGTTCCCGCCGATAACCTGAATCACAAAAGTGAACATAATTCTCCAAGCCATAGGAAAGGAGTTTTTCAGGAATGGGGTTTTGTCCAGGTAACTCGGATTGATGGCAATTTTGCCTAATTCTTTCTTAACAGTCTTAGGTGTAGGATGAGCCATATATTTACCATTATTATAATCAAGGCCAGTAGATGAACAGAAGGTGTTAAAATCAAGGGTCAAAGGTCTTTGCCCATTTAAGACTAAAAACTTGAAAACAAAAAGGTTTTAATGGCAGAATATCACACACTAGATGGTCACAAGTTTATTTCAATCTTGATTGCTGCCGTGAAATGCATGATATATTATCAAAAAGGACTATACGAAGATGGATATCTTTGTATTAAACATGATTGACCAAACAAATGTTTAAAAGAAGTATTTGCAATGAACTACTTTTTAAGATTATAGCTTTTTACCCAGAAAATTCAAGAACTCCCACATGTTTGCTTTGAGAGAGAATTTGAGCAGAGTGTATTTGCTTTGTGAAATTTGTGTGTGTGTTCTTGTTTGGTGAAAGGTATTTATAAGAGATTAGAAAAGGTTATTTACTCAATTTTAAAATTTTAATTTTTTGAAAAAGTTAAACATATTTTGTACTACATTTAATGCAGTTACCCACTAGTTGCACGATCCCATTTTTATGGCAACTATTGCGCCGTTTCACTTTTGCAGTGATGATGTATGAATAACGGTCAAAAGTCTTTTGATTAGACATTTTGGGAAGGGATCAGGTTTTTAGGAGTGAGCATTAAATGCATGGTGGGTTATTTGAGTGATATTAGGATAAGTGGGGACCCATGACTGTTGGATGACAGTTAGATAAGGAATATCTGTTCATTATTTAATGTGTTCAGTCACCAACCTTGGACATTAAGTAACGAAAGATTTAGGGCATTTAGTTACTTCATTTAATGTGTCCCTCAGTGTCATAGGATTCATATATGTTTTAGGAAGATGGTTTCAGGGAGAAAAAAATATACACCACACTGGACGTTTTTGATCAGGGAGACTGATCAATCAATGTTTAACATGCCTAACTCTGCTTTCAGCCTTGTGAAAGTAGGTTCATCCAGAGGTTTAGTAAAGATATCAGCTAGCTGATACTTAGTGGGGATGAAGTGTAATTCTATGTCTCCTTTAAGGATGTGATCCCTGATGAAGTGATATCATATATCAATATGCTTGGTTCTTGAGTGAAGTACTTGGTTGTTGGATATTGCAATGGAGATGGTGTTGTCACAAAAGATGGGTACCATCTTATAATGAATGTCATAGTCACTGAGTTGACTTTTCATCCATAGAATACTTACACAACACCCAGCAGTAGCAACGTATTCAGCCTCAGCCGAGGACATAGCCATTAACTGATGTTTTTTAGCACTCCATCAAACTAATTTTACATCAAGTATTTAAGAGGAACTTGAGGTGCTTTTTCTGTCCATATTACAACTAGTATAGTCTGAGTCTGAGTATCCTTTGAGATCAAAGCCTGAAACTTTTGGCATTATACAAGCCAGGGCGTTGGGGAGTACATTTCAACTAGTACCTGAGGATAATACAGACAAGGGTTGGAGTACATTTAAAGTCTGAGTATGAGTATTCCTTTGAGATGTTGATTCTTTTTGGATTGGACTTATATCTGTGCCAATAGGACTGTGTGAGAATGGGTTATCAAGACTTGTTGCAGTTAAAGTACATCAGTGACCAGACGCTTCCGCTGAAACAAGGTAAATTAGAAGGTATATTTGAGGGTTTAACGCTCCAAAATAGCGGGGCGTTACAATATATCAATATACTTGGTTCTTGAGTGAAGTACTTGGTTGTTGGATATTGCAATGGAGATGGTGTTGTCACAAAAGATGGGTACCATCTTATAATTAATGTCATAGTCACTGAGTTGACTTTTCATCCATAGAATACTTACACAACACCCAGCAGTAGCAATGTATTCAGCCTCAGCTAAGGACATAGCCACTAAGTGATGTTTTTTAGCACTCCAACAAACCAATTTTACACCAAGTATTTGAGAGGAACTTGAGGTGCTTTTTTTGTCCATATTACAACCAGCATAGTCTGAGTCTGAGTATCCTTTAAGATCGAAGCCTGAACATTTTGGATAATACAGACCAAGGGTTGGAGTACATTTCAAGTACCCGAGGATTCTTTTCACAGCTGTTAGATGTGATTCTTTTGGATTGGACTGATATCTTGCACATAGGACTATGGAGAATTGGATATCAGGCCTTGTTGCAGTTAACTACATCAGTGACCCTGATAACGCCCAAATTATACATGTTTTTGGTGGCATTATTTGCATATATTTAATCATTTCTCATGAACTTTCGATACTTAATAGCATGAATTGCTTGTAGGTTCACTTGAAGACATCCCGAAGATAAACACAACAAAGATCGAGTATTTATATGCTAAAGAACACAACATACAAGAAAGAAATAAAATTCAAGTTCTAGAGTGTAAATGTGCACTGCACTTACCAATTGTGCGCCGCACTTCTCCTCAAGTCAGGAGTAATTAAAGCTTAGTCAAAATTCAGCATTAACTCCACAAGTACGCCGCACTTACTATTTTGTGTGCCGCACTTCCTACCTGATTATGAAGAAATTAATGAAGACTTAAATGCTACTACATTAACTCCCTAAGTACGCCGCACTTACAACCTTGTGCGCCACACTTTCTCAATAAACATTTATTACCCTCGCATTTAATCACCAAGTACTCCGCACTTACAACCTTGTGCGTCGCACTTTTTCTCCTGACTCAGCCAATAAATAGGGGATGAATTTCACACATTTCATTCATCCTTCATCCTACTACTTCATCCTTCAAATAATCCTCTCATTCATTCTTCACACCACTTTTCACCCATATAGCCAAGACACCATAAACACCACACCCTTTTAAAGATTCAAGATCAAACGATCAAGAAGGAAGTAGAATATCATAGTAGTATATTGGAATAATGGAAATTCATGTTGAATCATCTTATGTTCTGAACCTCATAGCCATGAGAGGCTAAATCTCTCATGACTACTCGGTGACGTTATGATAATGAATAATTGTTTGGTATGGTCGTGATCTTTTTAGTCTCAAGCTTATGTTGCAATCGTGTTATATCCTATCTTATCAGTTTTTGCTTATCAACTTAGATTATATAATCATACCGGTATGGGTCGAAAGACCCGTTATGATCTATATGGTTTTAAAGATTTGTCTATGATCTTTATCGTCTGTGCCAAGAAATCCACTTTCGTGAATAGATAAACAAAATAAGTTTTGATATAATAAGTAACTAAACTATTTGAGTGACACATTTGGTCTAGTCTACTAAATATAAGTCTTGAGTTAATCAAGTTAATTTGTGAAAACGTTTTCTCACGAGAAATCTTTTTAATAAGTTACGGTTTCATCTTCGAGGTCTTAACCATTTCCAACACTTATAAATTATTTTCAACTATCCGAGTAGTCATCTTTATTATCATTGGTAAAACAAGAAGTTATTTTCAAGTAAAAGTTTATTTTCTTTCTGATTATCTAAACACTACTCAAATCCCTGTGGACGACCCGGTCTTACCTAAAAAGATTATACTATATACGTGGGTTATACTTTTACCCGTGTGTTTCCCTATAATAAAATTGGTATTTTTAGTCATTACAAATTTAAAACTTTTGAAACACATCAAAGTTTTTGACGCCGCTGCCGGGGATTTCTAAGTTGTTCTGTAATCAACCCTGGAAAATTACTTTAACTCCCCCTCTTTTTCAAAAATCGCCGTACAGTTTTCTGGCAAACTGACCTAATTTTTTTTTCTCTTGGATGCATACACGTGCTTCCAACTCTGAACTTGTTGAACCTTTACCAGAACCTGAACGTACTCTGAATCGAAAACTTTGTTGATGAAACAGAAGAGTTCCATACGATCAAAGAAATAATCCACCACAACACCCGAGAATTGTCTACCCGCCAATTCTTAACATCAATTACTTCCGTCACTTTCTTGATATTCTTCGAAATTACGATCCAATGGATGATGAACCCATGTAGGCTGCCGACCGCGTTGTCGCTCTGACTCCCGGTTCCGCAATCACTATTCCAGAAACCACAAACGAATTTGCCATTAAAGGTAAGCACTTGACCCTTGTCAAAGGAAACCAAATTGATGGTAGAACCAAAACCGATCCTCATAAACACATTCATGAATTCCTCAGAATCTGCGATATGTTTAAATACAGATATACTGAAAATGAAGCTGTCCGCCTGATGATGTTTCCCCTATCACTCACTGAAGAAGCAAAAACATGGTTGAACGAACTCAATGAAGGAACTATTAAAACATGAGATGAACTTTGAACTGCGTTCATTAGCTGTTTCTTTCTTCCAGCTCATTTCGACCAACTCCTCGAAGAAATCCGTGCCTTTTCTCAACATGAAAACGAATCTCTGACCGATGCTTGGCTTCGTATGAAAGAAATGCTCCGAAACTGCCAGGGTCATAATCTGTCCAAAGGTAATATTATCAAAATCTTCTTTCATGGTCTCAGCGAAATAACCCAATAAGTTCTGAATGTCGTAGCTGGTGGTATTTTCCTCTATAAAACACAAAATCAAGCTTATCAGCTTCTTGAAGATAAAGTCTTACTCAAACTCGATTGGACTAAAAATAAAAAAATCAAATCATCTCTTAATAAAACTGTTACTTTCGCCAATGAAGGTAGCAGAAATACCTATACTGACAAAATTATGGCCCGAATGGATGCCATGACCATAAAAATAGATGCTCAGTACAAAGAACTCCAATCTCGTGCTAAACAACCAACATATGATCTTGACGATGATGACATACCTATGTCCCGTGAAGAAGAAGCTAAATTCATGCAAACTTTCCGTAAGACTCGTTTTTACAATGATTACCGCGACCGAGACTCGAATCGCGATAAGTGGCGTTCAAGCGAACGGAATGATTATAATCGAGACAACTACCGATCCAATACCGATGATAAACCATACGATCTTCAAAAACAACTCAACGATTTCATGAAGTCTCAGCAATCAACCAATGCTTTTGTCAAAGAAACATTCATGGACCTCAAAACTCAACTCAAAACAGTAGCCAAAAATCATCAAGCTTTAATCCAGAATCTTAAAACAAAGTTCGACAGACTTGCTGACAAGCAATCTGGTCGACCTTCTGGATCTCTTCCAAGCAACACTCAACCAAACCCATGAGGTAGCAATTCTAAAGTTTACCAACCGCCGCAAGCTCGTAACGAGCATGTGAATGTCGTATTCACAAGAAGTGGTAAATCCTACAATCCACCAGAAAACTCGAATGAAGAACAAAACAAAACAAAAAACCCTATCAACTTCGATAGCGATGATGAAGACGATGAACCTACGCCACAACCAAAGATTCAAACCTAAAAACCAGTTAAAGAAACACCATTACCCAAACCATACAAACCAAAAATTCTGTATCCTCAACGCCTTAGAAAAGAAAAAATGGAAGCCCAATATGGAAAATTCCTCGACATGATTTGAGCCGTCCGAATCAATATACCTCTTGTCGACGTCTTAGCCGGAATGCCTAACTATGGAAAATTTCTCAAAGAACTCATAAGCAACAAGCATAAAATCGAACAAATTTATGCCGCTTTCTTTAGCGACGAAAGTTCAGCGATGATCCAGAATAAAGTTCCACCAAAACTTGGAGACCCCAAAAGTTTACTTATTCCATGTAATTTCAACCAAAATTTTTCATGTTTTGCTTTAGCTGATCTTAGTGCTAGCATTAACTTTATGCCATATTCCTTATATGCGAAACTATCTCTCGAAACTCTTAAACCTACCAAAATGAGCGTGAGATTAGCTGACAGATCATTCCAATACCCTGTTGAAATAACTGAAAATATACTTACTAAAGTTGGTAAATTTACTTTTCCTGTCAATTTTGTTATTCTCGAAATGGAAGAAGACAGTAAAGTTCCCCTCATCTTGGGGCGACCCTTTCTTCACACTGCTGATGCAGTTATTCGAGTTAAACAAAAACAACTCAATCTTGGAATTGGGACTGAACGAATGATCTTTAATATCGACTCTGCAATGAAACACTCTTACTCAAATGATGATACATGTTTTAGTATCGATGTTATCGCTGAAATTTTAGAAGAATATTTCGACGCTCTTCTAGATGAAGGAAGCAAAATCCTCCATTCCATCAAAGGGACCCTTTTCGAAGAAGAAATTTTTTCTAAATTTAATAAATTCATAGCAATGGCTGAAGATAAAAATTCTGAATCCGAACTCGATACCAAAGAACAACCATTCAAAAAAATCACCATAAACATAGATTATATAATCAAGACATCCCTTAAAGAACCTCCTACGGATCTTGAAATCAAACCTCTTCTTGATAATTTGGAATATGTATTCTTAGAAGAACCATCCTTTCTCCCTGTAATCATATCATCTTAATTATCTGCTCAAAACAAAGGCAAACTTGTATCCATCCTTAAAAAACACAAGGATGCTTTTGCCTGTAAAATGACTGACATTCCTGGTATTTGCCCATCATTCTGCAAGCACAAGATACAAATTCTGAATGACAAGAAACCCGTTGTCCAAAACCAAAGAAGGTTGAATGCAAATATGCAAACAGTTGTTAAGAAAGAAATTGTAAAACTATTGGATACCGGTATTATTTATCCAATTGCCGATAGTCCTTGGGTTAGTCCTATTCACTGTGTACCAAAGAAAGGAGGTATCACATTTGTCACAAACAAAAATGATGAACTTGTCCCAACAAGAAATGTTACGGGTTGACGAGTATGCATCGATTATCGTAAACTCAATGAAGCAACCACAAAAGATCATTTCCCTTTGCCATTTATGGATCAATTGTTAGAAAGACTCGTAGGAAATAAATATTTCTGTTTCCTTGATGGTTTTTTTGGATATATTCAAATTCCTATCGATCCTAATGATCAAGAAAAAACAACATTCACATGTCCTTTCGAAACATACGCTTATAGGCGAATGCCTTTCGGGCTATGCAATGCCCTGGCCACATTCTAAAGGTGCATGTTAGCAATCTTTCATGACATGATTGAAGAATTCGTTGAAGTATTCATGGACGATTTCTCCGTCTTTGGAAACTCTTTCGATAAATGCCTAAACAATCTCGATAAAATGCTCTAGCGTTGTAAAGATGCTCATCTTGTCCTTAATTAGGAAAAATGTCACTTCATGGTCAAAGAAGGAATTGTGCTTGGACACAAGATATCTAGCACAGGACTTGAAGTCGACAAAGTAAAAATTGACGTAATCTCAAAACTTCTGCCCTCTACTAACATCAAAGGCGTTAGAAGCTTTCTTGGACATACTGGTTTTTATCGAAGATTCATAAAAGATTTTTCCAAAATTGCTTGACCACTAACTAAGCTGCTTGAAAAAGATACTCCGTTTGAATTCGATGACGAATGTCAAAAAGCATTCAATTTATTAAAATAGAAACTCACATGTGCTCCTGTGATCGTAAGCCCAAACTGGAATTTTCTGTTTGAACTTATGTGTGATGCAAGTGATTTCTCAGTTGGAGCTGTCTTAGGTCAAAAAGATGATAAAAAATTTATCCCGATCTATTTCGCAAGTAAAACTCTTAATCCAGCTCAACAAAAATACACCGTAACCGAAAAAGAACTCATGGCTGTAGTTTTTGCATTCGATAAATTCAAATCATATCTTATTCTATCAAAAACCATTGTTCACACCAATCATTCAGCTCTTAAGCATTTATTCAAAAAACAAGATTCAAAACCCCGTCTTATTCGATGGATTTTACTCTTACAAGAATTTGACATAGAAATCAAAGATAGAAAAGGAACAGAAAATGTTGCTGCTGACCATTTATCCCGAATTGAAAATGACGAGTCAAGTGATAACAGTGATGTTGATGATAACTTTCTTGGAGATACCCTTATGGAAATTAACACAAAAGATGAACCATGGTTCGCAGACTTTGCAAACTATTTGGTGGCTGAAGTTATACCGAAAGGGATGACGTATCAACAAAAGAACAAATTCTTCTCTGACCTCAAACATTACTTCTGGGAGGAACCTTACCTTTTCAAAGTATGTTCTAACGGAATAATCAGGCGTTGTGTATTCAGATCAGAAACCCAAACAATTTTAGATCAATGCCACCACAGACCAACCGATGGACATTATGGATCAAACATAACCGCTAAGAAGGTCCTACACTTAGGTTTTTACTAGCCAACAATTATTAAAAAAGCTCATACTCTTGTTTAACTTTGCGAAGCATGCCAAAAGATAGGAAATATATCAAAACGTAATGAGATGCCCTTAAACAACATCCAAGTATGTAAAATTTTTTATATATGGGGTATTGATTTTATGGTACCATTCCCAAAATCACATAAGTATGGATACATTCTTGTCGCTGTTGATTACGTATCTAAATGGGCCGAAGCTCAAGATTTACCAACAAATGATGCCCGAGTGGTTATCACCTTCCTTAAGAAACTATTTTGCCTTTTTGGAATGCCCAAAGCTCTAATCAGCGACCAAGGTACTCACTTCTATAACAAAATAATGGAAAAATGATGAAGAGATATGGAGTTAACCACCGTTTCTCTACATCATATCACCCTCAAACTAGTGGTCAAGTTGATAACACGAATAAAGCTCTTAAAAGAATTCTTAAAAAACTGTTAAAGACAATCTTGCTATTTGGTCAAGAAAACTTGATGATGCTCTGTGGGCTTTTCATATCACTTACAAAACACCTACTGGTACCACACCCTATAAACTTATTTATGGAAAGAACTGCCACTTACCATTTCAAATTGAACACTGTGCATACTAGGCCTTGAAGAATTGCAACCCAGACCTCATTGCTGCTGGTGAAAAACGAATGTTCCAGTTATACGAATTAGACTAATTTAGACATCAAGCCTATGAAAACTCTCGATTATACAAGGCTAGAACCAAAGTCTGGCATGATAGAAAACTTCAAATGAGAAAAGAATTCAAACATGGAAACAAGGTTCTGCTTTTTCACTCCAAGTATAAATTCAAACAACCGAAACTCAGATCTCATTGGCTAGGACAATACATAGTAAAATATCAATATCCACCCGGATATGTTGAACTATATGGTAAAGATGGAAAAACATTTATTGTTAATGGCCATCGACTAAAACTATATCATGAAGAAGAAGATTATAATGACCCAAGGGAAGAAGTCACACCTTTCTTTCCCATAGAATGACTCACCAAGTTCGAGTCTAGCTAACTACTCTCTTAAAAATTAAGCGCTTCTCGGGAGGCAACTCGTGCTTCACTTAAGTGTGGAGGAGTCTCTCATCCATTCTTCTTTCATATCCTTTATTTATTTTCTATAAAAAACAACAAAAATATTTTCTTTTTTTGTGCTTTTTGTATTCACTTGTATGCAGGTAATATAGCTTAAAGACTTTGGAAAATTATGAAGTTTGCTCAAGAATAGCTCTCTCACAACTATATATCTATATGCCCTGGGAAGTACCGCTTTCCCTTAATTTTCTTTATTTTATCTCTATTATTAGTTTTCACATTGAGGGCAATGTTCAACTTAAGTGTGGAGGGGAGCCAAATAGAAAAAATTAATCATATCCCTCCATGTTTGCCCTGTTAACATTTTTCTAAAAAAAATCAAAATTTATATGTATGCTTTCAAAAATTAAAAAATGCTCTTAGTAAAGAAAATCTAACTGGATTGACACTATAGCTAGCACAACCTAGTCCACTAAATTGTGAGAATTATAAGCCTCTAGAATATTTGGGTACCCAATTTTGGTGCCTAAGATAATTGATGCCTTTAGCTTGTTCGAGTTAAGGAGTGAGCAATCATATGTATCTATTCCATCGTTATAGATGTGTATATGTGATTTTGTCTCCTTTTCTGGAGCAATGGTATTGGTTGATCATAATATTTGAGAGAGCCGGTAATTTGGAAGCTCTAGAACTTGTGCTTGATCATCATTTACTAGACCGAAGCCTGATTAATCATATGATATGAATTCCGCAAGTCCCTATTCTTGTAAGTGCTCCCTTTTGTGCTAAATTGCTAAAAGTCCTAAGTAAAGAAGTTAAAGTTAAAAGAAAAAGTTTTATGTCAAGCCTTAGTTATGATTATCGTGTTAAAAAAGTAAAAAAAGGAAAAAAAAGAAAAAAATATATAGTAGTTCAAATAAAGGTTTAAGTTCCGGCACATGAAGATTAGTATATGCTTTCGCATCAGCATCAAAGTTCCGCCTTCGGTCAGGTTTATGTATCAAGTACAAGCCTATGGTAGCTGTCTAGATTATGTCTGTGTGAATTGAGTGTTTTCACAAAAATATATAAACCCTATCTGAGTGGCTGGGTGAATTTTTAAAACAAACACATTTCCCTGTGAGGTGCTATGTTATATGTCAATGCCTAAAAAGTTATCTAAACCTGTAAACACTTATAAATCTAAATTTTCTCCACGTCATGATAAATGATCTCGTTTTCTCACTTTTATTGCTTGAGGGCAAGAAACGGCTAAGTGTGGAGGGATTTGATAACGCCCAAATTATACATGTTTTCGGTGGCGTTATTTGCATATATTTAATCATTTCTCGCAAAACTTTTGATACTTAATAGCATGAATTACTTGCAAGTTCACTTGAAGATATCTCGAAGATAAACACAACAAAGATCGAGTATTTATATACTAAAGAACACAACATGCAAGAAAGAAATAAAATTCAAGTTCTAAAGTGTAAATGTGCTCCACACTTACCATTTGTGCGCCACACTTCTCCTCAAGTCAGAAGTAATTAAAGCTTAGTCAAAATTCAGCATTAACTCCACAAGTACGCCGCACTTACTATTTTGTGTGCCGCACTTCACTCCCTAAGTATGTCGCACTTACAACCTTGTGCGCCGTACTTTCTCAATAAACATTTATTACCCTCACATTTAATCACCAAGTACACCGCCCTTACAACCTTGTGCGCCATACTTTTTCCCCTGACTTAGCCAATAAATAGGGGACGAATTTCACACATTTCATTTATCCCTCATCCCACTACTTCATCCTTCAAACAATCCCCTCATCCATTCTTCACACCACTTTCCACCCATTAGCCAAGGCACCATAAACACCACACCCTTTTGAAGATTCAAGATCAAACGATCAAGAACGAAGTAGAATATCATAGTAGTATATTGGAATAATGGAAATTCATGTTGAATCATCTTATGTTATGAACCTCATAGCCATGAGAGGCTAAATCTCTCATGACTACTCGGTGACGTTATGATAATGAATAAGTGTTTGGTATGGTCGTGATCTCTTTAATCTCAAGCTTATGTTGCAATCGTGTTATATCCTATCTTATTAGTTTTTGCTTTACAACTTAGATTATATAATCATACCGGTATAGGTCGAAAGACCCATTATGATCTATATGGTTTTAAAGATTTGTCTATGATCTTTATCGTCTGTGCCGAGAAATCCACTTTCGTGAATTGATAAACAAAATAAGTTTTGATATAATAAGTAACTAAACTATTTGAGTGATACATTTGGTCTAGTCTACTAAATATAAGTCTTGAGTTAATCAAGTTAATTTGTGAAAATGTTTTCTCACGAGAAATCCTTTTTATAAGTTAAGGTTTCATTTTCGAGGTCTTAACCATTTCCAACACTTATAAATTATTTTCAACTATTCGAGTAGTCATCTTTATTATCATTGGTAAAACAAGAAGTTATTTTCAAGTAAAAGTTTATTTTCTTTCTAATTATCTAAACACTACTCAAATCCCTGTGGACGACCTGGTCTTACCTAAAAAGATTATACTATATATGTGGGTTATACTTTTACCCGTGTGTTTCCTTATAAAAAAATTGGTATTTTCAGTCATTATAAATTTAAAGCTTTTGAAACACATCAGAACGCAAGTAGTTTTCAACGTACTTGTTGTTGCTTGTTTTATAAATGGAACATAAGCAGTTTGATATATGCTTGATGTTGTGGTTTGTTCTAAAAATGAAACGCAAGTGTTGTGAAATGATAATATGATTTCATTGTCATGAGTTTATGCCTTTGACTGTATACTCGTTAATTACTAAGGGGGTAAACGCTGAATGCATTAAATAGATCTATTGGATTTGGCAGCCCTGTTTGGGGTATGAATCCGAAGGTGAGCACCCTGTAACGAACATTTTGTATTGAGAAAGGGATAGTGGCATACTACCCGTTACCTATTTGTCTATCATGACAAATGTGTAAGGTTCGATTCACGGGCTCATGAAAGTTGGAAATGTGGTGTGGCTTGCCTAGCTAGCAAGTCATACATGTTTTTGGTGGAACCAAACTGTGTTCTAAGGATATAAATGTTTTGTAGAACCAATATGTGTTCTAATTGTTACTTGAAAACTCTATGAATTCACTCAACCATTGTGTTGACGTTTTTAAGCATATATCTCAGGTTTAGGTGCTTGTAATGGCTTGGATGGGACAGAACATGGATATCAAGGATTGGAACTCGATGATATTTTGTACATTAGATAAAGGAAATTTTTAAGAAAACGAGTCATGATGTGACTCACTAGAAATATATTTTCTAAACTGGTTTAGGACCTTGTAACTCTGATCTTCTTTTTAAATAAAATCAAATGTGATTTTGTATCATAAACGTCTCTTTTGAAGTCGTTTACTATGACTCGTGTGCATGTATTATGAAGTAGCACCCCAAAGTGATATTCTGTTGCATTGTAAATTTGGGGGTGTTACCGATTGGTATCAGCGCACTCGTTATAGCGAACTAGGATGATTTTCAAAACCTAGACTATAACCGTTTTTTGAAAAGTTTTTACGAGTCTTTCACCGTTGTCCAATATCTGCGCGCGTGTTGTTTTTTATCTTTAGATGCTTGGTGTGATGCTTTTAATTGCATTCTAAGTGCGTAACAAGGTGGATAGCAATTGGTATGAATAATATTTATGTACTAATATGTAGGTCATATATATTTATATTTATATATATATATATTATGATATATATATATTTATATAATATATATATATATATATATGTTTAATTATATTTATACGGACATTCGTTCTATGATGGATACTGATATTTATATATATATATATATACATATATATATATATATATATATATATATATATATATATGTATTTTGATATTCGCTACTTGCGAAGAGTTTAATTTTGATGAGTATTGATGCTACTTGATGGATGCATCTTTGTTCTATGATGACTATAATTTCGTGTATGTATAAGTGATATGTGCGACCATTGCTAATATAAGCATTATAGACACGACACTATCTCTCGATTGTGTGTTCAATTTTCCCGCGTTATGAGTCGTTTAGGAACGTCTATTTTTTGGAACTTTCAAATAAAGTTGTTGTGTTGTGTTTCTATTCCTTTGCATAGACCTCTACCTAGTAAGTTTTAAAGGTTGAATTCTGGAAACCCATAAGCATTGTGTTTAAAAGTGTGCCAAATAATTAGGCACGGCTTTGTATTAAGGGTTTAGAGGAAATTGAAATGATGTTTGGTTGGATTTGAATTGGGTTTAGAAGACTCTTTCAAACCAATAGGTTGTTTGTTGTTTTCTGAAATGAATTTGACCCGTAGGATTCTGTAAAGTATCCTGGGTTGTAGACCTATATGTGTGGTATTTTGTTTTGATTGCTTCTGCATGTTCGCGTTGTATGATAGTAGTAAATTCAGTCACTGAGATGTGTGGGTTTGGTACTAGATATACATGGGGGCGAGATGCAGTTATAAATACGATAGCCAATGTAATTATAAATGTATCGCGACTCACGTATACCTACGTCATCCTGCTCGCTCAAATTAGTGTTGACACCATAGGATCGTATATGAGTATTGTTATGGTGTGTATCTAGTGTTGTTTGTGTTTAGTTGGTTTGGTGAAAAATCCCAAGTATTAGGTAATTTCAAGCCGGGTTTGAGATTTTTACCTTTGGTTTTGCTCCGAGAGCATGATATTGTGTTTTTTGTGTTTTATGGCCTTTATATATATTAGTCAACCCTCGTACCTAACGTTACCCATGTTTTTCCTAGTATAAATAATGCCGCTGAAGTGCTGGCCGGCTTACTGTCGCATCACAAGGAGGGGAACGGGTGGACGAGTTGGTAGATGAGGTAGAGGAATGAGAAAGCCTAAAAGAGGAAATATTGATCAAGTCGATGTTTTTGTATTGACTATTCAAAAGGAGATTATGGTACCTGTAGAGGACTCATAGGTCTATTACCTTCAATTGGGCACACATCGATGATATCCATAGGTCAGATTTTGATCATACCCGTAAGCTACAAAAATTTGTTGCCATTTCTTAGAGACTACTTTTGATTAGCAGCCCGTTGGGAGTGTTTTAAAATATTTTTGGTATATGAAGACCTGAGAAATTATACTAGAAGGTAGATAGACATCCTTGGTACATGTAGAAGTTTGGATGGAGTCATATCGACGTCAAACGAGTGAGTTATCACCGAAATGGCAAAACTAGTCAAAAATTGAGACACGAATTTGAATGAGTAATAAGCCCAAGAATTTATATGGAAACCCTGGATGTGTAAAACTAGAAGGTCTGAGTATTGAACAAAATTAGGTTTGAATGATTGTTTCGACCTTTGTGGACTCACGGTTTGGGAGATTCGTTGAAAGTGATGAGGAGGTAAAATCCAAAAAATCATCAAGAAACTAAAGGTTTATTGGTTTGTGGTCATTGTTGCCTCAAAGTTTTCATCTTATCACCAGTGTTGTGATTATGCATTCTTTATTCATGGTTCTGATTTAGAGCCTTATGAAAGCTATGTATGTGATGTCCTAGTAACATGGGTGGTTTGGGCTAGGATGCCATTGTCACACTGGATTTCATCTTGTTTCGGTATGATCTGGATTTTTAGGGAAGTGTAGCGGTTCCCGCTAGCACTCTTATACGTGTGTATCTTCCTCATTTCCCCTTAGTTTGGATATTCCTTATACTTGTTATGATCTTTAACTTTAAATCAACAAGATGACATTTTACAAATCAATAATTTTGACCCATGAATCATTTTAAACGCTTATCAAAACTGTTGGGAATTAAGAGCTTCTACAAAGTTTATACTGCTGGTTCAACTTAGTACTACCAAGCTTAAATAGTTTGTACTGCTCAGATTATAACTACCAGTACTAACTGGTTAGTACTGGTAGAGTAAAAGTTAGTACTGCCAGTACTAACTTAATACTGCTAAAGAGAAGTTAACACCACTACATGAAGTTTAGGACTAATGAAGAGTTAAACGCGTTTTATGATATGTATGGACTTATTCTGTGTATATCTTATATAGTTAGAAGATATGTTAATATCTTGTAAATGTTTATAAGATTTGTAGTTATCTTGTAAAGGACTCCTTGATGTATAAAAGGAGATCATAGGTTATGGTTTTAACATCACATCACATCACATCACATCACATCAGTCTTTCATAGTATTCATAGCTTCAAGGTTGTAAACTCTAACACTGTCAAAGAGTGTTCATATTAATATATTGAAACTTATTGTTTTGGTTGTATTTATGTGTCTCAAACATACTTTTTCTTTATTCTTCTTAGTGGTATAAACTAGATTCCGCATAGTTTATATCATACACT
The DNA here is from genome assembly GCA_026074375.1 of Tanacetum coccineum. NCBI lineage: Eukaryota > Viridiplantae > Streptophyta > Magnoliopsida > Asterales > Asteraceae > Tanacetum > Tanacetum coccineum. The sequence goes on from BQNB010009679.1 coordinate 45,741, forward strand.
CAAAGTTTCAGTCTTAGTGCCTTTGGATTTATCCAAGGATACTAAACCTTACATCAAGCTAAGGAGTTCAAGATCCTTTTACCAGGACCATCAAGTGGTATCAAAGCTTGTTGTGAAGCTTTGAATAAGAAGAAATAAACAATATATACTAGATCTATTTCTCAGTAATAAGATGGAGGAAGGAACTACTTCTACAACTCTGACTGCAAGACTTCCTATCCTCAACCCAGGGGAATATGATCTTTGGTTAATGAGGATAGAACAATACTTTCTCATGACTGATTACTCCCTCTGGGAAGTAATTCTGAATGGTAACAAAGTGCTGAAGAGAACTGTTAGAGAAGTTGAGCAGGAATATGAACCCACTTCTGTAAAAGAAAAGTAGGACAGGAGAAATAAGATGAAAGCTAAAGGAACTCTGTTGATGGCACTTCCAAATAAGAATCAATTGAAGTTCCATTCATATAAAGATGCAAAATTGCTCATGGAAGCCATTGAGAAGAGGTATGGAAGAAACAAGGAATGCAAGAAAGTTTAGAGAACTCTACTCAAGAAACAATATAAGAACTTTACATGATCAAGTTCAGAAATAATGGATCAAACTTTTGATAGGTTGCAAAAACTTATTAGTCAGTTGAAGATTCAAGGCGAAGTTATTACACAAGAGGACATGAACTTAAAACTGTTGAGAAGTCTTCCATCTGAATGGAAGACTCATGCTTTGATATGGAGGAATAAAGAGAAAATAGAAACCATCAGTTTGGATGACTTGTACAACAACTTAAAGATATATGAACCTGAACTTACAGGATCAACAAACACAAGCCAAAATTCACAAAATATGGCTTTTGTGTCCTCCAACAGCACTAATAGTAATAGCAACAACAGCACAAATGAAGCAGATAACACTACATATAGAATTAGTGTTGCTCATACTCAAAGTAATCCTACATCTGGAGATAACCTAAGTGATGTTGTGATCTATGCTTTCCTAGCTAGTCAGCCCAATTCTCCTCAACTTGCACGAGAGGATCTAGAAAAAATTGATCTTGATGACCTAGAAGAAATGGATTTATAATGGGAAATAGCCATGCTGACAATTAGAGCTAGGAGATTCATCAAGAGGACAGGCAAGAAGTTAGATGTAAATGGTCAAAGAGTTGGATTTGACAGGTCTAAAGTGGAGTGCTACAATTGTCATAAAAATGATCACTTTGCAAGAGAATGTAGAGCTCCTAGAAATCAGGAAAACAGAGGAAGAGAGAATAGTAAAAGAACTGTAACAGTGGAAACTCCCACTAAAAATGCCTTGGTTGCTCAAGATGGAATTGGAGGGTATGATTGGAGCTACCAAGCTGAAGAAGAGCATCCTACAAACTATGCATTAATGGCATATACATCTTCATGAAGTTCTTCCAGTTCAAATTTTGAGGTAGACTCTTGTTCTAAATCATGTGTAAAAGCTTGTGCTACTCTCAAAGAACAATATGATAGTTTGTCTTCAGATTACAAAAAGTCTCAATTTAATTTAGTATCTTATAAAGCAGGTTTAGAGTCAGTATAAGCTAGACTAGCTCACTATAAGAAAAAGGGAGTTGTGTTTGAAGAGAGCATTAATGTTTTAAAACTTGTCTAGGATATAATGCAGCTTCTTCTACTGCAGCTTCTCCTGCAGTAGAAAGTTTTGTGAATTCATCTGAGATGTTAGAAAATCAGGAGTATAATAAGTCCAAATTTGATAAGGGATATCATGCAGTTCCCCCACCTTATACAGGAAACTTCATTCCCTCCAAACCTTATCTAACGTTTATGGATGAAATAGTTAAAAGTGAGAATGTGGATGTTATTACTATTGTTACACCTAGTAATGTTAAGAAAGTTGAGTCAAATCATAAGTCTACTGATGTAAAAAATAATCGTGATGCAGTAAAACTTAAAACTGTTAGGAAGAACAACTTTAAACCTCCAATCATTGAGGATTGGAATTCTGATGATGATAGTGAGGTAGAATTTATACCTAATGTTAAGGATAAAACTGTTAGACCTAGCACTAAAAAGATAAAATTTATTAAGTCTACTAGGGAAACAGTAGAGAAGGTAGCAACACCTAAACAAAACAAACACTATCCTAGAGGGAACCAAAGAAACTGGAACAATCTTATGTCCCAAAGACTAGGAAGTGACTTTAAAATGATTAATAAAGCTTGTTTTGTTTGTGGTAGTTTTGAGCATCTTCATTATCTGTGTGATAAAAAGGTTATAAAACCAGTATGGAACAACTCAAGAAGGGTGAATCACAAGTACTTTGCTAATAAAATGACTCACCCTCACCCTAATAGAAGATTTGTTCCACAAGCAGTATTAACCAGGTCTGGCAAAATTAATACTGCTGGTGCAAGTGTTAATACTGCTGTCAGACCAGTTAATACTGCTGGCTCAAAAACAACTGTGAATCATCCTAGACCAATATCAAATGCTTACAAAAAGGGATATTCATAAGTCACAAAGCCATTTAACAAGTATTCAGCAAACAAAAATAGTATTTTCAATAAAAAGGTTAATACTGTCAGGGTAAAAGATACTACTGCTAGGGATAGAGCAGTAGTAAGTGAAAACAAGGGAAAAGGGGCTAATGCTGTTAAGGCCTCAGCATGCTGGGTTTGGAAAGCCAAAAACAGTAGTGCATCAAATACTTTCAAGAAATATTCTTACATTGATGCACGAGGCAGATCCAAGTCTATAATGGCTTGGATCCCCAAAAGAGTCTAATTCTCTTATTTTATGTGCAGGGCAACCCACAGCAGAAGGAGTACAAGGAAAAAGGAGTTATTGACAGTGGTTGCTCTAGGCACATGACTGGAAACAAATGCTATCTTACTGAATATGAAGATTATGATGGTGGTTTTGTTTCCTTTGGAGATGGTAAAGGTAGAATTTCTAGAAAAGGTAAAATCAAAACAGGAACATTGGATTTTGATAATGTGTACTTTTGTAAGGAGCTTAAGTATAACTTGTTTAGTGTGTCACAAATTTGTGACAAAAAGAATAATGTTCTTTTTACTGATACTGAATATCTTGTCTTATCATCTGAATTTAAGCTACTTGATGAAAGTCAGGTCTTGCTGAGAGTTCTAAGAAAGGATAACATTTACAGTGTTGACTTAAAGAGTGTTGTTCCCACTAAAGGTTTAACTTGCCTCTTTGCTAAGGCCACAACTGATGAATCCAATTTATGACATAGGAGGCTTGGTCACATAAACTTTAAAAACATGAACAAACTTGTGAAGGGAAACTTTGTTAGAGGTTTCCCTTCAAAGATTTTTAAAAATGATCATTCTTGTGTTGCTTGTCAGAAAAGAAAGCAACACAAAGGCTCCTGTAAGGCCAAACTTGTGAACTCAATCATAAAACCCTTACATATGCTTCATATGGACCTATTTGGTCCTACAAATGTTAAGAGTTTAATGAATTTTATTGCCTAGTTGTCACTTATGACTTTAGTAGATTTTCTTGGGTATTCTTTTTTGCCACTAAGGATGAAACTAGTGGGATATTAAAGACCTTCATAACTGAAATAGAAAACCAACTAGACTATAAAGTAAAAGTTATTAGAAGTGACAATAGAACTGAGTTCAAAAATAGTGTAATGAATCAGTTCTATAAAATGAAGGGTATTAAGAGGGAATTTAGTGTTGCTAGGACTCCTCAGCAAAATGGTGTTGCTGAGAAGAGGAATAGAACACTGATAGAGGCTGCAAGAACTATGTTAGTTGACTCTAAGTTGCCAACCACCTTTTAGGCTGAAGCAGTTAATACTGCTTTCTATGTGCTAAATAGGGTCTTAGTCATTAAGCCTCATACCAAGACATCTTATGAACTTATTCGTAGAAGAACCCCATTGATAAACTTCATGAAACCTTTTGGGTGTCCTGTTACTATCTTAAATACCAGGGATCATCTAGGCAAGTTTAATGGAAAAGCTGATGAGGGATTTTTTGTTGGGTACTATGTGGTTAGCAAGGCTATGAGAGTATTTAACAAGAGGACCACGATAGTTGAAGAGACCTTAAACATTAGATTTCTTAAAAATGCACCTAATGTGACAAGAAATTGACCAGACTGGCTTTTTGATGTTGATTATTTGTCAAAATCTATGAACTATGTGTCAGTTGTTGCAGGATATCAAACTAATGGTATTGCAGGAACTAGAGATAATATTGTTGCAGGTCAAGCTGAAAAGAAGACAGAACCTGAACAAGAGTACATCCTAATACCTATCTATACAACTGATTCATTAATCTCTCAAGGTCCTAAGGATAGTAAAGAAGATGTTGGAGTGAAGCCTACAAAAGTGGATGAAAGTGAAGCTTCAGATAAAGATGGGAAGGATGAACAAGACTCAAGAAGTGAGTTTGAAAGGCTACTTCAACAAGAAAAGCAGACTGAACATCCTAACAACACTAATAGTATTAATACTGTTAGTACACCTGTTAGTACTACTGAACCATCTTCTACTAATGATGCTCCATCATCACCAGTTAATGCTGCTAAAACTTCTGAGGAACATCTATTTGAATAATTTTCTCTTTTCAAAAATGCATTTACTCTTCCAGATGTTCCAAATGTGTCTCCAATGGATGATAACACTAGAATTTTTGTTGGTGCATATGATGATGAAGATGTGGGTGGATAGGCTGACCTCAACAACTTGGAGACAACCATGAATGTCAGTCCTATTCCCACAAAAATAATTAACAAAGATCATCCAATTAAACTAATAATTGGAGACTTGCACTCAGCTCCACTAACAAGAAGGACATCACAATAAAATCTTGAAGAACATTGTTTGGTGAGCGACAATAACAAGCAGAGAAGAACAAATCATAAAGATTATCAGAACTGCTTGTTTGCCTATTTTCTCTCTCAAAAGGAACCTAAGAAGGTGATTCAAGCTCTGGAAGATCCAAGCTGGATAGAAGCAATGCAAGAGGAACTTCAGAAGGTTTAGACACTGGTTGATCTACCTAATGGCAAAAGGGCCATTGAAACAAAATAGGTATTCAAAAACAAGAAAGATGAGAGAGGAATTGTTATTAGAAACAAGGTAAGACTAGTTGCACAAGGTTACACCCAAGAAGAAGGCATTGATTATGATGAGGTTTTTGCTCCTGTTGTGAGGATAGAAGCAATTAGGTTATTTTTGGCCTATGCATCATATATGGGGTTCATTGTATACCATTTGGATGTGAAGAGTGCCTTCTTATATGGTACTATTGAAGAGGAGGTATATGTTTGCCAACCTCCTAGTTTTGAAGATCCACATTTCCCTGATAAAGTCTATAAGGTAGAAAAAGCTTTGTATGGTCTACATCAAGCTCCTAGAGCCTGGTATGAGACCTTATCTACCTACCTTTTAGAAAATAGATTTAAAAGAGGCACCATTGATAAGACATTGTTCATCAAGAAGGACAAGAGTGACATCCTGTTAGTGCAAGTGTATGTAGATGACATCATTTTTGGGTCTACAAAGAAGACTTTATGTCTTGAGTTTGAACAGATGATGCATAAGAGATTCCAGATGAGTTCTATGGGGGAGCTTACTTTCTTCTTAGGATTACAAGTACAACATAAGGAGGATGGAATCTTCATTAGCCAAGACAAGTATGTGGCTGATATTCTGAAAAAGTTTGATTTTGTCACTATGAAGACAGCAAGTACTCCTATGGAGCCTAACAAGGCATTGGTCAAGGATGAAGAGGCTGAAGATGTGGATGTTCACTTATATAGATCAATGATTGGATCATTGATGTACTTAACAGCTTCTAGGCCTGACATAACATTTGCCTTTTGTACTTGTGCAAGGTTTCAAGTTACTCCTAAAATCTCACATCTTCATGCAGTGAATAGAATCTTTAGATACTTAAAAGGTCAACCTAAATTGGGCCTTTGGTATCCTATGGATTCACCATTTGACTTGGAAGCTTTTTCTGATAGTGATTATGCCCGAGCTAGTCTTGATAGGAAATCCATAACAGGAGGTTGTCAATTTCTTGGCAAGAGATTAATTTCATGGCAATGTAAAAAGTAAACAATAGTTGCAAACTCCACTACTGAAGCAGAATATGTTACCACTGCAAATTGTTGTGGATAGATTTTTTAGATTCAAAATCAAATGCTTGATTATGGGTTCAATTTCATAAACACCAAGATTTACATTGATAATGAAAGCACCATTTGCATTGTGAAGAATCCAAAGTTTCATGCTAAAACCAAGCACATTGAGATAAGGCATCATTTCATCAGAGATTCTTATGAGAAAAGGCTCATTCAAGTTATCAAGGTACATTCAAATCAGAATGTTTCATTTCTCACAAAGGCATTTGATGTTAGTAGGTTTAACTTTCTAATTGCTAGCATTGGATTACTTAATCTCTATGGATGTGGTTGTTTAAAATGGATTTGGAAGTAAAAACTGGTAGTTGTAAGATTAATGCTGTTAGGCAAGTTTTTGTACTGCTAGGCAAAATGTTAAAACTACTAAGTATAATTAGTACTGCTAGTTATACTTGAAACTGCTAGTTAAATCTGTTAGTCATAATTAAAACTGGTAAACAAGAAAATACTTTGGATTGTATATTCTTGGTTTTGGACTAACATTTGCAGGCTAAGCATATTGGGCACTTGGTATTGGATGCTAAACCTCTGAAGTATTGTTTGAGGGGAGGCTAATTATGTCAATATGCAATCAAGAATGGTTGGAAGGACATGTAACATCAAAAGAGGTCAGGACACTAAGATACTTCAGTCTGGTGGTCCCCCTGTAAAGGTTGGTGATGAGGCTGTCCATAAGGAGTTGGGTGACAGAATGGAAAGGGCTGCCACTACTACTTCTAGCTTAGAAGCAGAGCAGGACAATGCTAACATCAATAGGACCCAATCCATGGCAACACTTAATGAGCCAAGTCCTAATGAAACTAGTTCAGGTAGTGGTCCCAGGTGCCAAGTTACCATATTGGGGTTGCAGATGCTAAACTAGGTTTGAGGCTGCATCTAAATAGTCTAATGATCCACCTCTCTCAAGAGTTACCACACTTGGAAGTGGGAGGACAGTATGAAACTAATGGAATTGATGGCACATTGTACAAAACTGTCTGAATTGGTGAGAAAAAGAAAAGAGAGAATTAGTGAGCTGAAAAACAGAAAGAGAGATTTGTGAAATAAAAACAGAAAGAGTGATTGAGTAAGAAAAAGAATTGAGAGAAAAGTAAGAATAAAAATAGAAAGAAAGATTGTGGGTCAAAATTAGTGATGGAAATGCTTTTTGGACGAAATTGAGGATAAAACTGGTATCTCAAAGTTAGTACTTATGGGCATTACTTAGTACTGTTGGGCATTACTTAGTACTGTTGGCCATGTTTTAGTACTGTTGGGCTTAAAATTAGTACTGTTAGGCTAACATTAGTACTGTTGGGTGACCGTTAGTACTGTTTGAGGCATAATAGAATTTCCTTTACTAAATATAGCCATTACAAAATTTCTGCCAACTACTTCGTCTATAGATTTGACTAATTGGAGAATTCATGATCTTTTTATAAGTTCATAAGATTTATTCAAGATAAGTACAAATTTTATTCAGCCGGTCCAATTAAAAACCTTAAATACTCTCTCTTATCTCAATTACCTCTATCAAACACACATACTCTCATCCACAATCATATCCCAGAACCTTAATTAAACGTCTTTACATCAAATGATGAATTTAGACTTTTGCAACAAGCACAACATGATTGCCTACTTACAGAAGTCGGAAGGAAGTGAAGGGCTTCATCAAATAATTTATTTTTTCACTGCAAGTCATATTAAGTATGCCCTCACTGAAAACCCAACTATCTATGTTTCTCTTATAGAGAAGTTTTGGCAAACTGCTACTGCAAGCACACTTGAGGATAAAGACATGGGTATTATTGCTACAATAGATGGGAAAGTCAAGGTTATTTCTAAGGCCTCTATTAGAAGACATCTCAAGTTAGAAGATTCTGATGGTATTAGTACTTTATCTACTGTAGAAATTTTTGAGCAACTTGCTCTTATGGGGTATGTGTCCAACTCTGACAGCTTAACTTTTCAAAAGGGACACTTTTCCCCTTAGTGGAAATTTTTAATTCATACCATCCTTCACTGCGTAAGTTCTAAGAAAACTACTTAGGAACAGTTTAGTAGCAATATAGCAGCTGCTATAATTTTCTTGGCCACAAATAGAACCTTTAATTTTTCCAAATTGATTTTTGAAGGCATAGTGAAAAACTTAAATAGTAAGAAAAAGTGTTTGATGTATCCAAGATTTATACAAATCTTTTTGAACAAGCATAAGAGATTCCCCATAAAAGAATTTATATTGCTCTTACCCTTACTCAAAAACTGTTTAGCAATATGAAAAGAGCTTCCAAAGGATATACTAGGGTGGACACTCCATTGTTTCAAACAATGCTTGTTCAGGGTCAGACTTACAGGGTGAAGGATCAACAATCCCAGTTGAGTCCCATCACACACCCACTAGTGCTCTATCCACCTTACAACCCCTAACTACATCACCATCTATGACAACAACCAATGTTGCTAAAGAGGCTACTCTAATTCCCTATGTTTCACCTCTCCTAAGGGTTCACTCACTTGGAAGTGATGAGGGTAGTTCGACACTAACTGAATTAACGGTTCTTTGTACCTCATTATCTAAGAAAGTGGAAAGTTTGGAATCTGACTTAAAACAGACAAAACAGACATATGGTGCTGCTTACACCAAGCTCATCATGAAGGTGAAGAAGTTGGAGAACAAAGTAAAGTCAATCAAAGCTAGAAGAAAGGTCAGACTTGTTATTTCAGATGATAAAGATGACTTGGAGGATCTTTCCAAACAGGGGAGGAAGATTGCTCATATTGATGAAGATGAGGGAATCACTCTAGTTCAAATAGGTGCACAGACTTAGGGGAGGAGTGATGAAGATCTTATGTTGAAGATTAAAAGAGCGTTGTAGCTTTAGTTTGTTAAGAACTAATCTAGGATAATGATAACATAGGCAGAATATTCAACCATAGAATCAATACTATCATAACAAGGTTTTACCAAACATTTCAAGCCCCAATATTATTTGATCAGAACAATACGGTTACATCAATGAACTGTAACAAGGATCAAGGAAAACCTTGATTACCTTGAGGCTAAACTACATATGGCATCTACATCTCTACGCTTAGACACACACACACTTTTCTTGGTGTTTACATCTTGACACACAAAACTATATCTAGGGATCTCTTTATATAGTAGAGTCCATTTAGATTTACAAGGGAAAACATAATTGTATAAGGAAACTAAATCTTTTAATTCTTTAATAAACTTTATCTTTATCTTCAAGAATCATATCTTTTGGAATCTTTTATCTTTTGTAGAATAAACTCCACCAGCTTGTAGAATTCCATAATGCTAGATTCAGTGCTTATGTTTCATTCTTGTTTTGTCTTATCAACTCAAATATAATTCCTAACAATCTTTCCCTAGTTGATAATGACAAAACCAAATAAGCACGACCTTCCCCTAAAGTTAATATACGAATGAAAACTCTGCTTAAGCCACCAAGGATCTACAAGTTGCAAATCATCAAATCTTCTTCCCCTTTTTGTCAATATCAAATATGAGACTAAATTATGCAACTTTGATCTTCACAACTACGAACCAATATTACACTTCTAATTCAAGTATTCCAATGACCCAAATTGCCCTCTATTACGCACTTTAAGAAAAATGAATTTGAGCAGTAGAAGCTTACACTAGCAGTAGTAACAAAGGATAGTAGTAGTAAAAACCTTCACCTCGATGTAGCATATAAATGGTTAAACATTTTAACATGAAGCTTCCCCTGAAACCCATATGTTAACCATTTCTTGAATCTTCAATTCTGTAGGCTCTATGTAATGATCACTGATAAAGAAAACTAAGTATAACGAACTTGATATAGAAGTAGAATAACCCAAACTTGTGTCTTATATCTTGTACTATCCACGTGACTTCGAACGTATACCCAAAATCAATGTATAAGGAGACTACAATCTCTTGACAATTTATCCTCATCTTCTATGAGACACATAACCAAAGTGATAGCAAATGTAAGCATTGAACACCATAAGAAAAATCACACACCTTTGCTAGATTTGTCAATTCTTTGTCACATCGTTTCTAAGCTCGAACAAGTTACATCCTGCTAAATGGTATGATAAAACACAAACCCAAATAATTCCACTTCACCTTCAAATAAGTGATAAACAATCTTCTTCGTAACCACATCTTCAATAGATCTAAAATACAAGCCTTTAAACTTTAAGAACATTTAAAATTATCTCAAATACCTCTTGAACCTGTATGTGTAACAAATCTAAAACCAAAATTTTATGTGTGTTTTTCAATCTGTCTGTCTGAAATCTACAGATAACCAAGAACAAAAATACGCCTTGTCTGATATCGAACAATACTAGCAGTATAAACCTCACTTCTCGGACGCCACTAGCAGTATTAAAAACTTCTCAAACAACAAAGGCAGTACAAGTATATTCTTGTTCGAACAGTACGAAAAACCTCAAATAGTACTAATAATATACGAACAACATTAAGTCTCAAACCATGCTAGCAGTAGTAGGTATAAAGACAATATTAACTTACACTTTAGCAACACTATTCTTGTACAAACCAGCCCATACACTTGCAAACGAAGCACATAACCACATCAATTTCGAAGCAACATCATCATTAAACCTTCCATTCAAACCACTCGACAAAAACTTCTCTTCATAAACTTAAAACCCACGAACAGATAGTAACACAACATATATGAGCAGCATAAAGATTCCTATTAGCAGTACTAACATGTGATACCAAAAACCTTTAGCTTCCTTAAACCTTGTCGATAATCACAAATCAGTTTTCCATAAATCCTTAAATCCAGTATCATTACAACTTTTGGATCATACATATTCAAACACAAATTGTGTTTGCGACAGTAGCAGTGGTGGTCAGATCTTCTTTATTAGTGATCGACACTTAGGGTTTAACAATTTCACGATCAAGCTTCTAATATGTCTGATTAAGTCACGAACCTTTCAAAGCATGAACCGTGTTCTATCATTCTTCTTTCAGACAACTTTGAATCATGTATCCAAGAACCACTCTTCCTGCATAATCGACTTAGGGTTTGATGAAAACCCTAATATCACCGATTTTGATCTTGATAATGAATAAGTGCACGTCTTGACTTGGATTCCTAGATCGACTTTAATTCCCCAAAGATAGTATCAAGAACAGCAAGAAATCAATATACAATTCAACTTCGAAACCCCTAACAGCAAGATTCTTTTTGAAGCTCTTGTGAAAACCTATAATCAATTTAGGTTTATCTTTTACGCATCAAGAGTTGTTGAACACAAGCAATCGAATCACCAAGAAGCATACTAAACGAATGATATAAGCATTGAAAATCATTTAATGCTTAACCAAATTAGGGTTGATTGAAAAACCCTAAGTTTACCAAATTTGCATATTTACCGAAAACAATAAACCTTAGATTTACCGAATTTGCCCAAAACCCTAATTTCACATATAAACAATTGAAAAACCTTAAAGAATCCTAGATCAAGAGCCTCATGGCTCTGATACCACATGTTGAAGATTAAAAGATCGTTGTAGCTCTAGTTTGTTAAGAACTAATCTAGGATAATGATAACATAGGCGGAATATTCAAACATAGAATCAATATTATCATAACAAGGTTTTACCAAACATTCCAAGCCCCAATATTATTTGATCAGAACAATACAGTTACATCAATGAACTGTAACAGGGATCAAGGAAAACCTTGATTACTTTGAGGCTAAACTACATATGGCGTTTACATCTCTATGCCTGGACATACACACACTTTTCTTAGTGTTTACATCTTGACACACAAAACTATATCTAGGGATCTCTTTATATAGTAGAGTCCATCTAGATTTACAAGGGAAAACATAATTGTATAAGGAAACTAAATTTTTTAATTCTTTAATAAACTTCATCTTTATTTTCCAAAATCATATCTTTTGGAATCTTTTATCTTTTGAAGAATAAACTCCACCAGCTTGTAGAATTCCATAATGCTAGATTCAGTCCTTATGTTTCATTCTTGTTTTGTCTTATCAACTCAAATATAATTCCTAACATCTTATGTATAAGACTGGTGTATATGCCTACCCAGAAGAATTTATAGGACCAAGTATTTCAATTACTACTGTTGAACCAGTTACAACTGTTGGTAAAGGAGTTAGTACTGCTAAAGCAACTCCTAAAGAAGTTAGTACTGCTAGAGCAATTCCTAAAGAAGTTAGTACTGCTAAACCAGATATGGATGTAACACTTGCTGAAGCACTTGTGGATCTCTTGAAGAGTGGAAAGAAAAAGTCACCAAAGCCAAAAGCAAGAGGTGTCTATTTTCAAGATCCTAAAGAAGTTGCAAGAAGAGAGGTTATTTCACCACCAGTTTTAAAGATTTTAGCAAAATACAAGGGAAAAGCCATAATGACTGAACCAGAGAAGCCATTAAAGAAGAAGGACCAGATTTAGAGTGATGAAGAATTGTCTTTCAGACTCCATGCTGAAGAACAAGCTGAATTTAAAAGACTGCAAAAAGAAAGAGCTGCACAAGAAGAAGCTAGCAGAGCAGCTATCTATGAAGAAATGGATAACATTCAAGCCATGATTAAAGCTGATAAGCAATTAGCTGCAAGAGTCCAAGCTGAGGAACAAGCACTATACTCCATTGAAGAAAAATCAAGACTGTTAGTGGAGATGATAGCAAAAAGGAAGAGGTTCTTTGCAGTACAAGCAGTAGAGCAAAGGAGTAAATCACCCACCAAAACTCAGATGAGGAATAGAATATGTACATACCTGAAGAATATGGGTGGATACAAACACAATCAGCTGAAAGGAAAGAGTTATGAAGAGATTCAGAAGCTCTTTGACAAAACATACAAACAGGTAAACTCTTTTGTACCTATGGAATCAGATGATAAGGATATAGATAGTGAGAAAAAGGCTAGAGGCAGTAGAAAGAAAACACTTGCTAAGCAAAGAGCAGGTGAAAAGCAAAGTAAAGAGAGTTATAAAAGATAAAAGATGGAGGATGATGCTGAGAAATAAAAGCTTAGAGCTCAATTGGATATAATTCCAGGAGATGATGTAGCTGTAAGTGTTGAATCATTAGCTACAAAGTATCTAATAGTTAATTGGAAGACACATGTTCTATCAGAAGACAAGATGTATTATGAGATCATCAGAGCTAATAGAAGTACTAAATCTTACAAGATATTTACAGAGATGCTTGATGATTTTGATAGGCAGGATGTGTTAGATTTATATAGGCTGGTTAAAGAAAGGTTTATGACTGCAAGCCCAGAAGGATATGATAGATTACTTTAGGGAGATCTCATTACTGTGTTTGAACCAAGTAAAAATGATGAAGTCTAGAAAGCTCAACAGGATTATACATTGATCAGCTGGAGATTATTTGATTTATGTAGAATTCATGTATTACTGATGGATACTGGCATTGTTATTCACATGCTGGTAGAGAAGACATATCCTCTTACTCAAGAGATGCTTTCAAGAATGCTGAGTGGGAAGCTAGAGGTTGACAATGAAAGTGAAATGGCATTTGAGCTTCTCAGATTTACTAGATCACAGATTGAAAAGTAGAAGAGTGTTGGGAAGAATCCTCTAAAAAAGGTTTAATTCAAGAAACTTGATGATTTAGAGGTAAATCATAAGTTTAGGGGAGGATTGTTGGGAATTAAGGGCTTCTACAAAGTTTATACTGTTGGTTCAACTTAGTACTGCCAATCTTAAATAGTTTGTACTGCTCAGATTATAACTACCATTACTAACTGGTTAGTACTGCTAGAGTAAAAGTTCGTACTGCCAATACTAACTTAATAATGCTGAAGAGAAGTTAACACTGCTGCATGAAGATTAGGACTGATGAAGAGTTAAACGCGTTTTGTGATAGGTATAGACTTATTCTGTGTATATCTTATATAGTTAGAAGTGTTAATATCTTGTAAAAGTTTAGAAAATTTGTAGTTATCTTGTAAAGGACTCTTTGGTGTATAAAAGGAGATCTTAGGTTATGGTTTTAACATCACATCACATCACATCAGTCTTTCATAGTATTCATAGCTTCAAGGTTGTAAACCCTAACATTGTCAAAGAGTGTTCGTATTAATATATTGAAGCTTATTGTTTTGGTTGAATTTCTGTGTCTCAAACATACTTTTTCTTTATTCTTCTTAGTGGTATAAACTAGATTCCGCATAGTTTATATCATACACTCAAAGTTTCAGTCTTAGTGCCTTTGGATTTATCCAATGATACTAAACTTTACATCAAGCTAAGGAGTTCGAGATCCTTTCACCAGGACCATCAAGATTTTTTTTAATTTAAATGTTATTCTATAAATTTTGCCGATCTCAAATCATTTGAAAATATTTATGCAACCCCAACTGAAATGATATTTTTATAAATGATGGTGATTTTCATATTAGAATTTAACTTTGATTTAACCTTTTGGAAGAAATTTTGATCGGATTAATCGTCACCCTTAAAAATGTTGAAATTTTTGGATAAATAATCGAGTTGGACTCTTTGAAAGTGAAAACTGTTTTGCCCTAAATTTTGGACCCTTATGCAAGTAATCTTATTTGACTACATGGAGAGAGTCTCATGTTAGTCATGGTGACTGAGTCGTTCCGTAAAGAAATGCCAATGGTATTGTTTGAAATGAGCGTATCTAGATAAGAGCGAGATTTAGGTCGTTGCAAAATAGATCGGTAGTTTTTTGTGGAGATTGGTTGTCAAGAATCGATTTTGGACGGTGTGTTAGTAAGCAACTACGGAGTTGAGTCACCTAAGGCGTGGACCGGATGCTTGTTATAGCGAGACTTAGTATGAAGTCGTATTGAATATCCAAATGCCGTGTAACGGTGAATTTTTTAGAACTAGTATTGGCATAGAATGTCACTGCGAATGGATATATATACATATACCTGGTAGTTTATGTGATAAATGAATGAAATTGGTTAGATGGTGAGATACCAAGAAACTAGGTACCGACATTGAGAAAAAATCTTGTTGGGGTCATAAGACCGCCAAAGTGAATGAAGGCAGGGTTTTGATAACTCCGATATTGGATGTGCGAAATGGAGAAGACTTCTCCTACATCAAATGTGTGTATTACCTTGGTTATGCCGACTAAAGGCGGTAAAGTAAATTTTCCTACGTTAAATGTGAATTATTCTTGTTGTATTAACTGATAGTCGTGAAGAAGACTTCTTTCCCCAAAACAAAAGTTTGTGGTAACATTGTTCGACATAAGTGTTCGATCATCAAGGACTGAGAAAGAGTCCTATGCGATTCTTGACCTACGGTTGGGTGTAGTGACTCTTACTCCTTGATTGAAAGGACTCAAGTCGCGTGAAGCCAGGAGAAAGGATCAAAACCCTAATGGAACCCAATGGCAGCATCCGTCACCATTTCTGAAAGGGGGGACAATCGAAATGGCTTACGCTTTGAGTCGAAGGGAATGAAGTGGGAATTCAGAAGAAATCGCCTAGTGAATGTGCATGGATTGTTAAGACTTACCTAGTCTATACGTCTGATGACCGATATGATGTGTTAGGATTGAACCAAACGCGATAATCGTCCAATAAGGGATAATTGAAATCGCCGTCTTTGAGAGCACGGTTATTAAATCCTTGATGCTCGAGTAAATTCTAATGATCTTTTATGTTTTCTTGAGGGATTATCACTGCCGAATTATGCGCAAAAATGTGCTCTATGTGTTATGTACTTTGATAAATGGTAAGCGCTTAGGTCGCTTTAGTGTTGCCAATGATGTAGCATTAAGTTTTGGATCAGATGGGTACGCCTACCCAAGGTTCATTGATTGAGATGGCTTGTCTATTTAGCAAGCATGGTATTGTTGGTTAGGACTTAGCCGTGATTAAGTCAGAATTATTGTCAGAATGGCTTGACTATTTAGCAAGCATGGTATAATGCGAAATGGGATCGGCGGAATCTCCGCTGCCTGATTATGTGAAAAACTAAATTGCCTAAATGCTATTATCTGATATATGATATGGTATGGATCGGATGGGTACGCCTACCCATGATTTATTTGCTAAGGCTTCATAGTAAGCAAGCATGGTTTATTTGCTAAGGCTTCATAGTAAGCGAGCATGGTTTATTTGCGAAGGCTTCATTGTAAGCTAGCATGGTTTATTTGCAAAGGCTTCATGGTAAGCTAGCATGATTTATTTGTGAAGGCTTCATGGTAAGCTAGCATGGTTTATTTGCAAAGGCTTCATAGTAAGCTAGCATGGTTTATTTGCTATGTCTTAATTATAAGCGAGTATGATGTGTGGTAATTGTCGCCAAGGCTTAATTATAAGCGGAATTGACGAAATGCCTAAGTAAAGCTAGGCCGAAATGCAAGTCCCTATAAAGTGGCGAATATGTGATTATGTGCTTATGTGATTATGTGATTATGTGGTTATGTGTATTAGTGCTAATAATGCATTTGATTGAGTCATATGTGCTCCGGAATGTTTTTGCAACCGGTGGTGCATTATTAAATGAGACCGGGAGGGCGACGTATGTATTGGTTTTGTGTAGCGATGTGCGCTTTGTTTTGTTGGCATGATCACCAAACTAAGATTTGGGTTGATCTTTCGTTTAAAGTCTTCCTTTGAGAACGACGTGGTGATTTTTCCTGGATGTTTCCGTGGCTTGTTTATGTCCTCTTTTGTCAAGAGCGACCGCGTATATGTGTATACTTCGTTGGTAGATTTACCATTATTTTTGTGTTGATTTATAGCCTCGTATGTAGCGAGTGTAACGTCGCGTATCCGTCGCATGAGAACGCATGAGTCCGTTCGAGGATCGAAGAGCTTAGGAAGAATAAGTTGAATTGAGCACCAGGACGGCGCTCCCTAAAGGTGGGTAAATTGTAACAACCCGAGTTTTAGGCTGACGATTATCTCGAGCCACAATTTATTTTCTACGATTGATATGAAATAATCTTTTTTCGTTTTGGGCGATTTGATAAAAATTATTATTTTTGGCTATTTTGCAAGCCGTGTTTTGAATTTCTATTCGTTTGAGCGTTTGAGAAAATTTGAATTTTTTTATATTTTTGCTCCGAGAGCGAAACTATATTTATTTTAGTGTTTTATGGCTTTTCTCGAGTTTTCGTAAAAACCGTGTTTAAAGTCGTGTCTTACGTGATTTAACGTTTTATTAAATGTTTTAAAGTAAATTAGTGGGACGGAATAAAAATATTTACGAACGTGGTGTGACTCGAGTTTTTGGCCGAATAAAATGACAAAAGAAAACATTTGTACTAATTTTGAAGGACTAATGAGGATGGAGGGACTAAAAGTGTTATGTTCAAACTTGTTTCCTATAAATACAACACTACACACACATATAACTCTTTTATAAAAAATTTGTTCTTCTCCTCCCATGTTCACCCTCCACGACCGGCCACCAGAACACCACTACAAATCCGGTTAATTTCCGACATGCAATATAATCTATTTACAAAATATTAATCCTTGTATCAAGGCTTACATATCCTACTAATAAAATCCCACATGCATCAAGTATTTTAGTAGTTTGAAATTAGGTCGAGTTCATAAGATTTTGATCTAAAGAGGGTGTTCATTGATGTTAAATAAGTGTTATTAAAGTGGGTTTTGATTGAGAAAAGTTTGGTTTCGTGTTTGGGGTTTGCGTTCGAGTTCTAACCAAAAAGAGGGGAAGCCGAAACATATTTTGTGTCGATTGATATTGAGTCGATTTGTTGTAAGTATTCTATTTAAGTTAGTCGCAAAGTATTTTCGATTGATATTGTGTTTTGAATAATTGCATGTGATGAAATCCGATTGAATCTTGCGCTAGACTAGATTAGGAATGATGTTGGATGATAAAAATTGGCTAGATGATGTTGATTTGATGTGTTCGGAAGCCGAAAATGGTCATTTAATGGGTTTCGGAAGTGCCAATTTCGAGCAGAAAGTTGGGCACGGATTTCGAGGGTCAAGAATTCCTAAAAACTGATTTTTGATTTAGAAATATGATAGGGCTTATTTTTATGAATGTTTCGGTAATTCGAACGTCTCGTAACTCCAAATAAGGAAGTTTTAATGGCCAATCGAAGTTTGGAAAAATAGATATGTACAAAATCAACCATTAGCTATTTTCGAATCTGACCAAATTTTTGAATGGTCATTTTGAGCACTTTCGAGTCCGTTTTAGCCTTCCGGCAAAACACGAAAGTTGTTCGGAATGTCGTTTTACTTTGTCGCGAGGCTTGTTAGTTTTAAAATCGCAAGATAACGGGTCAAAACTAAAAGTCAAATTTCTGCAATATATTAAAAAAGATGCAGTTGCTGGCAGATTCTTGCAGGGGCATTTTGGTCATTTTCTGTCGAGTTTCAGGTCTCAACTAAAACTAAAAAGTTGTCCGGAACGTCGTTTTGCATAAAATCTCTTTAGAGTCCGAGTCGTAAAAATGTGATTTAGCAGGTCGTTTTATACGGGTCAGATTTAAGAAAAAAATATATATTAAAAAGTCAAACATTGACTTTTAAAAATCAATTGGGTTAATATGAGACTTGTTGGATTTTATAAAGATAATAAACACTATTATTATAACGATCATGATATTTTGTTTTTGACGACTTTAATGAACGAGGACGTTTTTAAAAATAGAAAGTTTTCGAGAATAGAAAGTTTTCAATAAAGTGATACAACATGTGCTTGAAAGAAAGATACTATCTAAAGTATACTAAGTGTTAGGATCTAGGTTGCGCAGGAGGATTTCTCATCACGTGTGTATTTTATACGATTTCTATCGTTGCGATGTACGCATCATTCGATCATACTTTATTATATAGTAACTGAGCGACATAATTATAGGTCGCGGTCGAGTTCGTTATCGGTGACGTTACGTGATTGATTGATTATTGATCGTGGTCTTCGATCAAGGTGAGTTCATAGCCTCGCTTTTGAACTGTTTTAAATGTTTTAAAACCCGCGAGGGAGATACATGCTTGTTTTAAAAAATGGAACACAAGTAACATCATGTGTACTTGTTGTTGTTTGTTCTGGAAAGTGGAACGCAAGTAGTTTTAAACGTACTTCTTGTTGCTTGTTTTATAAATGGAACATAAGCAGTTTGATATATGCTTGATGTTGTGGTTTGTTCTAAAAATAGAACGCAAGTGTTGTGAAATGATAATATGATTTCATTGTCATGAGTTTATGCCTTTGATTGTGTACTCGTTAATTACCGAGGAGGTAAACGTTGAATGCATTAAATAGATCTATTAGGTTTGACAGCCCTGTCCGGGGTATGAATCCGAAGGTGAGCACCTTATAACGGATATTTTGTATTGAGAAAGGGGTAGTGGCATACTACCCGGTCACCTATTTATCTATCATGACAAATGTGTTAAGGTTCGGTACACGGGCTCATGAAAGTTAGAAATGTGGTGTGGCTTGCCTAGCTAGCAAGTCATACATGTTTTTGGTAGAACCAAACTGCGTTCTAAGGATATAAATGTTTTGTGAAACCAATATGTGTTCTAATTGTTACTTGAAAACTCTATGAATTCACTCAACCATTGTGTTGGCGTTTTTAAGCATGTATCTCAGGTTTAGGTGCTTGTGATGGCTTGGATGGGACAGAACACATATATCAAGGATTGGAACTCAGTGAAATTTTGTACATTCGATAAAGGAAATTTTTAAGAAAACGAGTCGTGATATGACTCACTAGAAATATATTTTCTAAACTGGTTTGGGGCCTTATAACTCTTATCTTCTTTTTAAATAAAATCAAATGTAATTTTGTTTCATAAACGTCTCTTTTGAAGTCGTTTACTATGACTTGTGTGCATGTATTGTGAAGTAGCACCCCAAAGTGATATTTTGATGCGTTGTAAATTTAGGGGTGTTACATCCAAACTTGTCTTATCGAAATTCTAGGTTTCCTTCAGAAGTTTGGAGGAGGGTTTAAACAAGACATTGATGAACAAGATAAAAAGAAGAAGAGAAGTGGAGAGGATGATGAAGAAATAAGGATATGTTGTGGTTTAAATAATGAAGGAGATGAGGAAAGATGGAAAAGCATGGCATTGAGTGAAAAGGGTGCAAGAAGTGGTTTGTCTAAACAGAGAAATGTCAGCTTGTAGCTATAGGTTGGAGGGTCAAAGTTGCAGAAAAAGAGATAAGACTGGAAATTTCGTTCCCTCCTGTCGGCTGTCCCATAAAGATAGGGCGGTCCCAAATATATAAGGGGGCCGCCACCTCTTTTTGGGGGCCGTTTTCTGATATTGATGATTTTTCCTAGTTTACCTAACTTTGTCTCTTAAGTGCAGAAAAGAATGGCTTGAGACAAAAAGATGCAGCAACTCCTAATACTCAAGAATTACTCTTGAGACAAAAAGATGCAGCAACTCCTAATACTCAAGAATCAAGTAATTCTAACTTGGGCAACTAGATATAATAGAACTAGTTTAAGGCAAGTATAATTTAATGAGTAATTAGGTAGACGTACAGTATTTAAATATGCATGGCAATTTTATATAATTTAATAATTTAAATATCATGAAAATATAGTTATGGATGATAAAATTAAAATATCACTCATGTCAAATTGCATTGTCTACCTATGAGCATAAATCCTAGTAATAATAAATCCATAAAAACAAGTATCAAAGTATAGAGTACTTAGTGATATAAAAGATAGCAGTAATAATAAGTATCTAATAATTCTTCAAGTTTCTTCACTTCTTGCTACCCCTCATCGCGTTCTTTAGATCTCTTTCGATTGACCTTAACCCTTTTCGATGCTCATCTCGATGTTGACTTTGATGGTTTAGTATTTCAGTTTGGTAAGTGTACATTGTTTGATTTTCATGAGGTGGGCTTTCAAAGACTCTAGGAACAACATTTGACAAAGAATTGATGAGTTGAGATGATGAGGGAGTATTAGAATGAAAAGATTCTTCATCATTTCCACCATCATTTTCATCTACATGATGAGATGATGATGAATGATCAAGGACGTTAGAAGATGAGCTAGGATTGGAAGAGCGACATTTTTTCATGCCATGATCCGATCGCGTCTTTCGCTCATAATAAGGAGCGAGAGGATGCACGACACGATCACATAAGATGTAGCGATCATTTGACAACTCGGGAAAATTAGACACGATGTGAGTGAGCAATCTAGTCAATAGCATTCCGTAAGGTAGATTTGCCTTAGGTGAATTTTGAATGCTTTCCATTCGTCTTAGAATGAAAAATGCTAGATTGTACTCTATGGAGGTTTCAATGCAATAAAGCATATGACATAGACGCCGAAACATGATCACGATGACCTCCTAGACAAAATACATTTTCACGAATGATTTCGACCCAAGAATTCATAAGATTTTGAATTTCATGATTTAAAATTTCATTTTCATCAACATTAATAGTTTTCTTGTTACGAACACGAGTTATTTGACCTTTTTGAGGAGTTTAAATGAGGGTTTTAATGACACTTGGGGAAGGAGGAGTGGTTTGATAACGACCTTTTGTGGGAGTGCTAATCTCCAAGTAGTCAAGTGACCACTTGTCAGAGTACGAGCAGTGACCTTTAAAAGGAAATCCCAAAATATGACCAAATTCTTCGAGAGCGAAGGAAAATGATTTATTTTGAATGATGAAATAAAAAACAAAGTGACCTTCAGAGTTATAGTTAAATTCAAGTTGACTATAAAACTCAAGAACAAACCGGGGAACAATTTGTTCTTTTATTTTCAGAAGACACTCAAACCCGATAGACTCAAACTTTATATTGATGTAATTCATATTTTCAAAGTTTTGACTTACAACTCGACCCTCGTGAAAGCTTTGTTTTTCAAGAAGTTTAATTGTGTTTTGAAGAGGTTGATCAAATTCATTTGATATGATTGGGATGTAGTTACGAGTGTTTGGTGATCTTATCCGGTGATACGAGGCATTGTCACCTAAAGCACACGAATAATACCATATTTTATTAGTATGTACTTGTAATATTAATAAGAATCGATGCCTAGCGTGTGCCTAAATGCAATGAATGTGGAGTAACGGTTAACTCAACTCTAAAATAAAAACCAATGAGTTAACCCAAACACTCCTTAATTCAAGTTTGCTCAATAAAACATGTCGAAAAATACATATGAATTATGTATCTTGAATTTTGTTCATGAGATCATTATGCATGTATGCAAAAACGTTTTTAGAGTGTATTAACAATGCATAAAAACATTATTATGGTGTTCCTAACATGAGTAATTTCGAAATAAAATTGGGGTTTTGCGCGAAAACAATTTTTGACAAACACACTTCAATTATGCAACTCTTATATCTACGGGAAGCATATTAGTTATACATTGTGTTATAGTAGTCCTAATTGCACACAATTGAAAGAAAAACGAAAATCCCTTTGTGTTCATCATTAACCCTAGACACAAATTAAAAGAAAATAGGTGAAATAACTTACAATTGATGATTTTTATGATATTAGGATTGATTATTGGTGTTGATTTGATGCTCAATTTGAGTTTTAATGGTTGATTTTTAAGTTTGGATGGTTTTTGGGGTGTTTCGTCGTAGGTTTGCACACAAAGGGAGTGTTTGGTTTCTTGTTTATCAAAAATGAATGTGCAGACATAATAGCCCGACTGGTGGCGGTCCCATATCAATATGGGGGCTGCCTGATTTAATCAGGGGGCCGCTCACGATATGGGGGCCGCCTCCAGTGGAGGTGTTTTGGACAAAAATTTTGACAGACATATTAGGAGGAGTGACATTTTAATTTGCATATCGCGAATTAAAAATGCTTAGAATACTTTGGATGAAGTAGTTAAGTTGTCATGACACGGAATGGAACACGGACTAGAATCGAGACTAGAAGAAAAGAGAAACGATTTATGGAATGCGTTTCATCATTCCTAAACCAAGACGTATATAGCTAAACGATTCATGTTTAAGGGGGTTAGTAAGAATGTCAACGATATTGTCGACGGATGACACTTATTTGATAGAGATATGTCCTTTTTGGACATTATCACGAAGAAAGTGGTGACAAATTTCAATGTGTTTAGTTCAAGAGTGTTGCACCGGGGTTTTGCTAAGGTCAATCACGCCTTTATTGTCGCACATGATCGGGACATCATCGAGTCAAATGTCGTAGTCGATAAGAGCTTGTTTCATCCATAGTGCTTGTTGACATGCCTTTTCGGTGCTTACGTATTCGGCTTCGGTAGTGGATATAGCAAGATCGGTTTGTTTCTTCGAGAACCAAGATGTCAAACAACATCCCACGAACATACAAATACCGCTAGTGCTTTTTCTGTCCACATAATACCCCACATGATCAAAGTCGGCATATACTACAGTTTCTATGCCAGTCCCCTTATTGAATCATAATCCTAAGTAACGTAGTAGCCTTTAAGTAACAGCATAATACGCTTAACCGCTTACAAGATGAGAGGATTTGGATCCTCCTTGCTAGCGTGCACAAAGGCAGACTCTAAACATGATATTGGTCCTACTTGCCATTAGGTAGAGTAAACTACCTATCATGCCTCGATACTTGGTACTATCTACCGACTCACAATCTTTATCTTTCGTGAGTTTAGTATCCGAGGATATGGGGGTTTTCATTGGTTTAGAATCTTCTAAGCCAAATTTCTTAAGCATTTCTTTAATATATTTAGATTGAATAAAGAAAATCCCATCTTCCATTTGCTTTATTTGTAGTCCAAGGAAGAAGTTAAGTTCACCCATCATGCTCATCTCAAACTCGTCATGCATGATTTTGGCAAATTCATCACACATGTCTTGACAAGTCGAACCGAATATAATGTCATCGACATATATTTGAACAATGCTGAGATTTGAACTTTTCTTCTTAGTAAAAGGTGTGTTATCTACCATTCCTATTTTGTACTCATGTTTGATAAGAAAAGCTTTTAATCTATCATACCATGCTTTGGGTGCTTGTTTAAGACCATATAAAGCTTTCTTTAGTTTATAAACATGATCCGGTTTTTTGAAGTCAATGAATCCTGGAGGTTATGCCACGTATACCTCCTCATTGATAAAACCATTCAGGAATGTACTTTTTACATCCATTTGGAATAACTTAAAATCTAAGGCGCAAGCATAAGCTAATAATATAATAGACTCTAATCTAGCAACTGAGAAATAAGTTTCATCATAATCGATGCCCTTTTGTTGATTATAACCTTGGGCGACTAACCTAGCCTTATTTTAAGAAACAACATCGTTCTCGTCTAATTTAGTTCTAAATAACCACTTAGTTCCTATGATTGTCATATTCTTAGGTTGTGGTACTAACTCCTAAACATCATTTGCAATAAATTGATTTAATTCTTCTTGCATAGCGATTATCCAACTTTTATCCGTTAAGGCTTCATTCACATTTTTAGGTTCTATAGTTGATATAAAACAAAAGAAGTTACTTTGGTTTTGGGCTTGTGACCTAAGAGTTCTTTGGTTAAGGTTTCCTATGACATTTTATAATGGATGGTTCCTAGATTCCTTAATATTAACTACTTCGTCAATTTCTAAAGTTTCATCCTCAATGTCATTTTTTAAGTTTTTCTTTTCGGTAACTCTAATTGATTCGTCTTCATCTAAGTCATCATCCACCAAGGGTGATGTCTTAGAGGGTGGAGGAGTTTCGTCGAATGTCACGTTGAATGATTCTTCGATTTTCATGGTATGTTTATTTAGGATAATGTAGTCTTTACTATTTTGGGAGTAACCTAAAAAGATACATTTGCATGACTCTGGGTCAAACTTAGTAAGGTAGTCTTTGGTGTTTAAAATGAAGCACTTACTTCCAAACACTTTGAAGTAATCAAGAGTACGTTTCCTACCTCTCAAGAGTTCATAAGGTGTTATTCCTAAGATGGCTCTAATTAGGATTCGGTTAAGAATGTATGTTGAAGTATCTACGGCGTTACACCAAAAATTTTGTGGTAATGATTGTTCGTTCAACATGGTTCTACTCATTTCTTATAGTGTCTTATTTTTCCTTTCTACCACGCCATTTGATTGTGGAGTGCGTGGAGCCGAGAAGTTATGAGTAATACCGTTGGAATTACAAAACTCTCCAAATTGCACTTCATTATTAAATTCCCTATCGTGGTCTGTCCTAATTGATACTATTGGGCATCCTAATTGACACTATTGGACATCTTAATTGGTTTTGTATTTTTCTACTAAATATCTCGAATTGATCAAAGGCTTTGTTTTTAGTCCTAAGGAATCTTGTCCATGTATACCTAGAATAGCCGTCTACTATTACTAAAGTGTAGAGATTTCCTCCGTAACTCCGTATGGCGGATGGACCGAAGAGATCCATATGGAGAAGTTCTAAGCATCTTGTCGTTGAGACTACATTCTTAGCTTTGTGACTAGCGTGAGCTTGTTTTCTAATTTTACAAGCATCACAAAAGTGTTGATCAAACTTTAGCTTAAGTAAGTTTCTAACTAGTTTCTTAGAAGCTAATGATTAAATGAGACGCATATTAGCGTGGCCTAATCTCCTATGCCACAAAGTGGAGTTTTCATCAATTGTTGCAAGACAAATTTTGTCTTTTGGCTTATTTCCTAATTTCATCACATATAAGCCTTTCTTCCTAATACCTCTACCTATGACTTTACCATCCTTAACTATCTCGCTATCATTCAGGGCCGTCTCGTGGTTTTTAGGGGCCCTGTGCCACTGTTATAATGTGTGCCTCATGAAGTAGAAAAATTTATAAACATGTAGAATTATAAATGGAGCAATAAATTGCTTTAGCTAAATTTTCATAATATATAATAAAAAGGAGACAAACCGTCAAAACATATAACATTGATAATCTTTGCCAATATATATAATATTTATTAATTCAAAAACATACAAGTCTATCTGTAATTATCTTTTCAATATTGTGGGGTGAAACTGTCAAAGTTCTAAACTTTTGTTCACTAGTTTTGAAGTTAGATCAAAGTATTAAGACAAAAGTGTCAAAAAGCAAAAAACTATAGGTTTTAAATGCACATGGTCTAAAGTTGTCTTTCTTCTTCATTGTATCATACCCATAACCCCTATTTTTACCTACTATTAAATATGAGCAAACCACTTGGAAACGCGGTTTTCCATCTTAATGTGTTTACAAATCAAAGTATCTCACACTTTAGGATATATATGTGTCAAAATTAAGCTACAAATCAAATTAAATTTTCACCAGTGTTTATAGTGATGGTGCCCCTATAAAATTTAAGGCCCTGTGCAGTTGATCATCCTGCACATGCTCAAATCCGGCCCTGCAATCATTTTCAAAAAATATAACCTTACACTTACTATCACATATTTGTCCTACACTTAGCAAGTTGAATCCTAAATTATCTACATGCTCTATATTAGCAATTTTAAGTAAGCCATGAGAGATCGTACCTTTGTCAATGATGTTTCCACGTAGATTACTACCAAAAATAACGTTACCTCCATTGTATGCCTTGTAGGTTGAAAAGAGCTTTCGGTTACCCGTCATGTGTTTAGAGCATCCACTATCTTTTATCCACTCATCGGGTTTCAAGTCGACTCCAAGGCATATCTATTTATATAAGATAACAACTCAAATATTTGGTCCCCAATATCTCATGGGTCCAAAGTTGTTAGTGCTAAACATCCCTTGCATTTGATGCATATAGTTGGGATGTGGAAATGGAGGACACATTCCCCATGGCATGTAACTTTGAGGTTGGAAGTTATTTCAGGTTACGAGAAAACCACGAGGTTGGTTTTGTTGACCAACATTTCTTTTTGGTTGTGATGTCTTAGAATGAGGATAATGATTATTGACTCTTCTAGGTGGTGGAGTTTTTGACCTAAAATTTTGTTTATAAAATCCAACTCCGGGTTTTAACGATGGTTTATAAAATTGTTTACGTTCATTATCACTAGCAACGGGAATTTTAACATTTTTTACCATTATATGTTTTGGTCTAGGACCCAAAATAGATTTTTGAAAAGAAACGGATTTTTCAGATTCTGGTGAACAGACAGGCGGTCCCTTAATTACTTTGGGGTCGTCTGTGCTTTATAGGGGCCGCCCACAATATTTGAGGGACCACCACCAGAAGGCGTTGCATTATGAAATTTCAAAATTTTGATTTCCTTAGTCCCTCTTGTTGATGCTTTAAATGAATTAAAGCCTAGATCTAATTTATCACCGGATGGTTTTTGATTACTCAACATTTTATTTAAACAATGTGTACTCTTTTCAAATTGAGTTAGCTTAAGAGCTTCCTTTTTAAGTTTTTCGTTGTTGATTTTAAGTAATTCACAATTTGTACATTCAAGATCAACTCCATTATTTTTCTTGAGTGTAGAAAATTCTAATTTTAATTCAATAAGCTCATTTTCTAAACTATTTCTAATAGCTTTTAATTGTTTATTCTTTGTGATTATTTTTAAACTCATCTTGCATAGTTTATCATATTCATTATCTAAAGTAAAATCGTCTATTGATGAATTTTCATCGCTAAAGTAAGAGGAATCAGAACATACCTCATTTGATGCTTGAGCCACGAGACACGTTTTGTCTTTAGCCTTTTCATCATCTTCTTCACTGCTATCACTCCAAGAACCTTCGACAAATGCTCTTTGGTTCTTGTCTTTCAATGGTTTTGGACATTCTCCAATAAGATGGTTTGGTTCTCCACATCTAAAGCACTTCCTTTCGCTTTTGTCGTTCTTGTCGTCTCGGCTTCTTTTAAAGGTCTTTTTTTTGTTCCTAGGTTGTCTCACAAGCCTACCTCTTCTCTTGAAGAACTTCTTGAAGTCTCTAACCGCCATGGCGTACTCTTCGTTTTCACTTCCAAAAGTCGGGCATTCTTTATCACTAGATTCCTTTTTAGCCTTTAAAGCAAGAGATCTCCTTTCTCCTTTAGCTTTGACTATTTCGGAATCTTTCTTGATGATCATCTCATGGACTTTTAGATTCCCAATGAGTTCATCAAAGGATAGTGATGTTAAGTCTTTCGACTCTTCACTTGTCATGACATTCGCTCTCCATTTAGGATGAAAAGGCATAAGAAAGTTCCTAACATAGTTCTTACTAGAGTAACCTTCATCAAGAGCTTTTAGACTAGTAATAATAGTATTAAATCTAGCAAAAGCACTATCTATAGATTCATCTTCGGAAATGACGAATTGTTCATATTGTTGTACCAAAAGGTCAATCTTGTTATCTTTGACTTGATTATTACCTTGATGGGTGATTAACAAAGTTTTCCAAATTTCTTTTGCCGTATTACACATGAAAATTATTTCTTATTCTTTTCTAGGCAAAGCATTGTAAATAACCATTTTAGCTTCGTTGTTTTTCACAAGCCTCTTTTTAAGATCATCACTTTGTTTTTCAAAAGGGATAGCCTCATCTAGTTTGGTTTCCAGATTTTGTTCAATAAGTTGAAAATCACCGTTGGTAATAACGTGCCAAAGATTAAGATCTTTCGATTTAACATAGGTTTCGAATCTATTTTTCCAATAAATGAAACTATCGCTTTCGAAAAGTGGTGGTCTTTGTATAGATTTCCCTTCTAGATATTTGTTAGAATCCATAGATCGATCCAAGCTTTAAAATATAGTATATTTTAAAAATCTTGAGTGACATTGGCTTCTGATACAAATTGTGGAAACTATAAGGGGGGTTGAATAGTTTACAAGTTAATTGGTGTTTTAAAAATTTACTTCTAAAATTGTTAGATTCGAGTATATGTTCAATCAATCAATAATATAAACCAATCAAGATGACTATCTACTTGTAATAACAATACAACAATAAATAAGAAATATAAACAATATAAAGAGATAAGGTAAAGAACGATCAAACCAAGACAGCAAGATTTATAGTGGTTCGGCTACGAAGCTCCTCTTCGCCCTACTCCACTCTCCGATTATCCGACTCGAGATTTCACTATGTCAACAAGCTCCCTTTGGGCGGAGAAAACCGTTTGCACGTCGCTTACGAGATTTTTCGACACTAAGCTAAATGTCGAGTCCTAATCTTACCTAGAACCAATCTACCACTTCACAAATACTACCCAATCACAAGATCTACACTATCGGATTTATCCACTATCCAATATACACAATCACACAAGATAATCAAAATAGAGATTTGGATCTTAGAAGAAGAGAGGAGAAATCACTAATCTATAACACTTTGTTTCTTGGCGAATACGAGTGTTCTTCTCTTGTAGTTGATAGATGAAGGAAGAAGGTAGAATGTGAGTTTGGATTACTTAAAACAAGATTAGACACTGTTAGTGATCAAGAGATTTAGTGAGAGAAAGAAGGTTTTTAAAGATAGAAAGATAACTGGAAATTTTGTGCAAAGATGTGTGTTTTTCTGCCGAGAATAATGCAGTATTTATTGGCAGGAAATCCCAACGTCTCCTGGTGGCGGTCCTGGCGGTCCCAAATATATTTGGGGGCCGCCCAGCCTATCAGGGGGCCGCCACTAGATTGACACTCCTATTTTTGACTTTTAGTGGAAAAGGTTAAATCTGGTGTAGAAGCTTTCATTTTGAGAGGAAAACCATCTTTGAATTTTTATATTTAAATAAAACATTTCTTTTATTTATAAAAATATTTTGTATATTTTTATTTTTGTAAAAATACTTTTGTAGAAATGTAATGGTTAAGAAAAAATATTTTCTTGATCACTAATCATGTTTAATGATTTGTTTGTATATACCTTAAGTGATTTGCGTAGATATGGAAGTTTACGATTAATAACATGTAAACGTTTATTTTTATCGTAAATATTTTTACATTTTGGCATCTTCAAAATCAAAATGTAAAGAGGTCAAAAAATATAAATAACGTTTTTAGACATTATTTGTATTAACACTCTCAACATTTCCATCTGCTTTAAGCTTGATTTTGAAGACCCATTTGTTGCCAATAGGTGTTTCGCCAGGAGGTAAGGTAACAAAAGTCCATGTTTTGTTATGTTCAAGTGCCTCTATTTCTTTTTGCATAGCTTCTATCCATTTAGGATCTTTGGGTGCTTGAAATTAGGAGCGGGGCTTATGACCATTGCTTACATTATGTATAAATTGAAGATGATGTGATGATAAGTTTTTATAGTTAATGTAGTATGAATGGTGATGCGTACTGATGACATTGTGTAAAAAAGATTTGGGTAAAGTGTATTTGAAATCTCTCAGGTTTAGGGGGGTTGTTTTTGTCCTTGTGGATTGTCTGATAGGAGGTGGAGGTGGTGGCGGTGGTGTAATTGTATGAAGGTTAGATTGTGGTTCAGTTAGAGTGTTAGTAGTAGGTAATGAAGTTATGGGTGTTTGAATAGGTGAGTTTGGAGATGTTGTTGGTAAAGGATGATTGGTGATAGGTGATGATGGTGTGTTTAAGATTTTAGGGACATGGTCTGGTTGATTAGTTGGTGTTTGAATGAGTGGTTGTTTCGGGGAGAATTGTAGAGGAGAGGTGAAAGGGTCTGTTTGTTGAAGGGGTGTACTGGTTGAGTGTAAAGGAAAGATGTGTTCTTCAAAGGTTACATTTCTTGTGGTAATTGTTTTATGAGTTTTGGTGTCACATAAGATGTAGCCCTTTTTATTTTGTGGGTATCCAAGTAAAACACATGGAGTGGATTTGGGTTCAAATTTGTCTGAGGTGAGATTATAGGCGTTGACTTTGCAACCAATTACCCTGAGGTGTTCAAGTGAAGGTGATGAGTTGTAAAGTACTTCATATGGACTTTGGTTGTCAATGGCTCTGGAAGGTAGTCTGTTTATTAGGTAGGTGGCAGTGAGGATGCAATATCCTCATAGATGTAAAGGGAAATTTGCTTGGAATAGGAGAGCTCTTGCCATTTTTAGTAATTTTCTATGTTTTCTCTCTACTCTTGCATTATGTTGTGGGGTATAAGGGCATGAAGTTTAATGAATAATTCCTTTGGATTGGAGAAAATTATTAAGATGGGAGTTAAAGAAGTCTGCACCATTGTCTGATCTTATGGCTTTGATTATCATTTTAAACTGTGTGATAACATAGGTGTAGAATGATTGAAAAGTAGATGATACATGATGTTTGGTAGGTAATAGGTATGTCCATGTTGCTCTTGAAAAGTCATCAACAATTGTTAGAAAGTATTTGCATTTATTTACTGTAGGTTGCTTATAGGGTCCCCAAACATCTAAATAGACAAGTTCAAACATTGAAGTAGCATTAGAAGTACTAAGAGAGAAATGCAAGATATGTTGTTTTGCTAAAGGACAAATTGTACAAGCTGTTTTAGAGTTACATTTGGGTAAAAAAGATAGAGTATTTACTCTTTGAAGTACTTAAAAGCATGGATGTCCAAGCCTGGAGTGCCATAGGTGAGTAGTGCTTATGTGGGAGTTGGCGGTTGAGAGTGTTGATGTAGGTGAAGAGTTGAGAGTGTAGAGTCCACCATGAAGTGATCCATGAGTAACTGAACCATCATGACCCTGAAATATACATTGTTTGTGAGTGAAAGTAATTACTGAGTGTGTAGAAGCAGTTAGTTTGCTTATTGAAATAAGGTTGTAGGTGAATGCAAGTATGTAAAAGACTTCACTGATGGTGAGGGTTGGTGTTATCTTGACTAAGCCAATGGTGTCAACTTTGATTTGGTGTTCATTTGGTAAGTTTACTAGATTTGGGTGTTTGAGTGTTTGTATGTTATGCATCATATAAAGGGAAATGAAAACATGATCAGTAGCCCTACTATTTATTATCCAAATATCTAAGAACTTTGATAAAAAAGAAGCAATGAAGGTGAATTTACCTGCCATGTGAGAAAGGGTACCAGTAGTGAACTCTTGTGGGTTGTTTTGAAGCATGAAGAGCATTTGGTTGAGTTGATTTTGCAGTGGATCCATCCTTGAGTGAACAAATGTATTAGAAGAAGTTGAGGAGATGTTTGGTGCATCAGAGTAATTTGGTAGAGTAGCAGTAACACTTTCTAACCCATTTACTTGGTTAACTGCATTGATCCTTGGATTTGAACTGTTCCTTTGAGATGGTGGTTTAGATCCTTGTGGGAAAGAGCCAATGATATGGTAATCTCTTGGATTCTCAATACTGTTTCTGAGCAAATAGGAAATAACTTAAGTTTTGTTAATTTTACAACTGCTTTATGGTTTGAATTGAATGAACATTACTCACAATTGGATGGTCATAGAATTTACTAAGTGACTAATGACATTGAAAACTTAAAACAAGGCAACACCACTATTGATCTTTACTATCATAAATTCAAAGGTCTGTAGGATGAATTAGATGCATTAGAGGTACCTTATGCTTTTGTTTATCCCTGTGATTGCACAAATGGAAGGAATAATGGTGAGAGAGACCAAAGGAAGAGGTTTATACAGTTTCTTATAGGATTGGATGAGAATTACACAAATGTAAGAGGTCAAATTCTGTTAATCTAACCATTGCCTTTAGTGTCAAAAGCTTATAGCATGTTGAGACAAGAAGAAATGCAGAGGGACATACCAAAACCAACACTCATAATGCCTACTACACTTAACACAACCAACAACTATAGGCCACCACATGCTAACAGAATCACTCAACCCAACCAATCCAATCAAACTGTGAGGAGAACCCCATACATGAAGGGAGTTTACTGCACAAATTGCTTAAAAAGGGACAATATGGGGAAGAATGTTACAAGATAGTTGGTTATCTACCTGGCTTTGATACCATATTAAGAAACAAAGAATATATGAAAAACACACAGTGGAAGGTGTGAATCATTCCATTAAAATGAGAAATATAACAGTACAAAGTATTTATACACTTGAGAAAGTTAGAAGAACTAGCTAACTTGTAACAAACTACTTCTAGAAGACTTGTAAATATAAATATCTACTGATTACATCTTTTTACACATGACTAAACATTGAATCAGTAAAAGCTTCATCTTTGGAGGTGTTGCCATTCTCTGCAAGCTCTGCACTTTAGCTGTAGGAGTGTTTGGGTCAGCAGCAGCTTCTTTAGGAGTGTTTGGATTAGTAGTTTGTGTAGTGACATTAAAGAGGCATTCTATTTCACATGAAATATTTTATTATTTTGTTTTATCATGGATACCATTGAACTACTTTAAAATTTTGTTTTATTTCTTAATTAGTTTTGGTAAATGCATACATTATTTGTCTATTATGTATTTCGAAACTTTTGTGATAAACTAGGTAAAAGATGATGCTTGAGGAAAGTAAACACATAGTGTTGCATTGTGTTTGTGTTACTAGAGGTTTTATCAGTAATAAATCAATGGTTTATGGTGGTACTCTAGATTAGATTTCATGCTCCAAAATTCATGGGCGAAATGCATAAAAATGTACTCAATGTACTTTCAATATCTAATTGAATTACTCAATTTTATTTTTAACAATTTAAGCTACTAAAGTATCAAAGATGTTAAAATTATACAACTAATATGGTTTCGTAAATTTTCATACGTCTTCGTCCATTTTCATCCGTTTTCATACGTTTTCGTTCGTTTTTGTACGTTTTCATATGTTTTCATACGTTTTCATATGAATTTGAACGTTTTTGTACGTTTTCATACGTTTTCTTCTTCGTCCGTATTCTTCCGTTTTCTCCGTTTTCGTTCGGTTTTTTATGTTTTTGTACGTTTTGTATGTTTTTCGTACAATTTTATTCGTTTCGTACGTTTTCATCCGTTTTCATAAGCTTCGTACGTTTTTGTCCGTTTTCATACGTTTTTACGATTTTGTACGTTTTTGTACATTTTTTATGTTTTTATACTTTTTTTTCGTGTTTTTCTACATTTGTGTATGTTTTTATATGTCTTTGTACGTTTTCATACTTCTTTTACATTTTTATACGTTTGTGTACGTTTATACGTTTTTATATATGATTGTTATGCTTTTTTTTACGTTTTTGTACGGATGTAAACGTATAATACCGTCCAAAAAAACGTAAAAAAGCATTAAAACGTATAAGATGTATAAAACGTATAAAACGAATGAAAACGCATAATAACGTACAAAAACGTAACATAACGTATAAAATAAAAATGATATAACGTGACACCTGGTGTAAAGGTTTTTTTTTTCCCTAACTTGAGCAATATTCATATTTTAGTACCTAAAATTGACAAAAATTAAGTTGAGTACCTCAATTAGAAAATGAAAATAAATTGAATACATTTTTATGCATTTTGTCCATCATACTTCATTGCGGTTGTTTTTTTTGTAGAACACAATTTTGTACTTCAATTGATTTTGTTATTAATATCGTTTTATTTGCACTTTATGGTTTTTAAACAACATATGTATTTCACACGGATGGTTTTTTTTACAAATAACGTCATTGTTACGTACATCCTACTATGATACATGATACTTAAAAACCATAATATTTATAGAGCTAACTTGCTCATCGAGCATATTTTGAAGCTACTTATACATATGTCATGATTTGAATGATGTTGAGGCGTTCGGAAAGAGGTATAGTTATATGGATGTGGCCTCTAATAACGAGTGTTGTCAAAGGACAATCTCATAATACCATCATGTCCAAGGTATCAACCAGTAACACTCAAGTATTATTTTGAAACTTTCCTTCTTTTCAAGCCTTTTATCTATATACATGTATTTAGCTTAAATGTCATCTCAAAAAGGCATGCGTGCAACTTTTAGCTTCAAAATCATGACTTCTACATGTGGCAAGAAGATCATTAATAATAATATGAAATCTAGTAAAGTAAGTTTTTTTTGAACGGCAACAGATAATTATATTAATAAAATGCTACTAGTAAGATGTTAGAAGCCAGAAAAGTACAAATATAATACTAGAAATAAGCAAAAAACATAAACTAGCATCTTCCCAAGGCTTTAGCTGCGAGGGCAACAAAAAATATGAAAAAACTCTTGCCTGTACAGGACAAGAGAAAAATACCCACTCACGGAGACCGAGTTATCAGTTTTCACTTCGAAGCGTTTTGTAAAGTAAGTGATCGTATAAACTAATGAATTATTGCAAACATCAATAACATAATAAAACAGTAAAATTTCTACGACTGACAATCTGTATGTCACGAAGAATCGACGAAGCACCTATAGATGACACATCAGACAACATGAAAAGACAAATTTCTAGCGTTAATGTCACGACCTACCAAATTCCAGTCGATGGTGGATGATTCTTAGCAGAGCCGTCTCGTTATCTTTGGTGACCCTAGGCAATAACAACAAAGTGACCCCATTACGCTTGTAAAATAAAGAGAAGTTGCATATGAAATTGAATTACATTACTCATATATGCTTAATATTATACGTATTTATATTAAAAATTAATAAAAATGTGGCCTTTTTCAAGTGGAGGCCATGTGCAACTGCACGTCTTGCACACCCTTACGGGATCCCTTTGATTCTTAGAACAACAAAAAAAAGAGATTCTAATTATGTCAAAACTCATCAAGAAACTAAAATCATAGAAATTAAAACTAAATGAAAATCCGTGCGGGACCAACGCGAATAAACTATGCTTCGTGTTCTCATAGCATCGAAAGACAAAAATCAATTCCGTTCAGAAAGTCGGTAAATCTAAAACCTTTGTATTTTTGTCTTTTTCATACCGTACATTCTGCAATGCGTGAAAAATTGGTTTACCAAAACAATAAACTTCATGTGATTTTTACAAATATCACCTCAACAGAAATCTGTGAGTACCTCTCATTTATCTTCATAATGTATCTGACGCCATGAAAGTTTAAAACTGCATACTTTTTGCTGATGTGAGGTACCACATACAATTTTTTATTGTATTTTATCAAACAACTTGTGGCTTCCACCTGAAACAAGTTACAAAGTCCTGTTTTGATATATCTTGTGAAAAGAAAAACTAAAAAATAACACATGGTTCTTTCTTATAAACACGCCAACCTAGTCTGGCCTAAGAATAAATGGACGCTATATGCTTTGTTGTGTCATCTAGATTGCTCTTAGTCTGGCCTAACACATGCGAAGATATACATGCCACGTAGAAAGTTGACTTGAATAAACGTACAAACAATTCTTGACATTATTTACCACCAGTGTAAATTGAAAAATCATATGCATAACTCATATCAGCACATTTGCGCCATATTGCAATTAACTCATATATGCACATTTGCGTAATCCACAAGTAAAAATTTCATTTCGAATCGGACATGACTATGAATCAACACCATCGTTTTCAATCAACATGTTCAATAATAACGGATCTCTTCATGAGAGAAATAGAATGCTTAATTTCCTATACGACTAGAGTACTAATAAAATTGTAGTCACTAAAATAAATACCAACCATATCACGTATGGTTAAGCTTATCTTTCTAATAAGTCACAGTGTCACATGAATCATATCTAGACACAATGATCGAGTTATCAGTCTTATAAACTCCATGTTTCGTAAGTAATACACATGAAATAGATGTTCTATAAAAATGTCATCTAAATGCTATGTTTAAGTTTAATGCTACTAATATAGTTTAGCATCACTAAACATAAGTGGGTCTAAAATGTATATAACACCATTGA
Organism: Tanacetum coccineum; assembly: GCA_026074375.1. Taxonomy (NCBI): domain Eukaryota; kingdom Viridiplantae; phylum Streptophyta; class Magnoliopsida; order Asterales; family Asteraceae; genus Tanacetum; species Tanacetum coccineum. Next base: position 82,543 of record BQNB010009679.1, read on the forward strand.
CTACATCCTTTTTGATATTAGCCCAACATTTATTTTTAATACACGTGAAATACTACTTTACCTGATTAAAAAGGTATACGTGTAAATGTTTTTTAAACAGTGGGCCAAGTAACCCCAATTAACTCTGTGTGAACAAACAAAGTTCATTGCACACAACATATCTCCCGGATATAAATGAACACTTAGAAAATGCAGTCTAAAGTGAGGCTGAGTAACCTACAAATTAACTCAAGTATGTAAGAGGCATTGCAAGCCCAATACTAAGACGAATGCAATATTCGCATCAGGACGGGTAACCTAACAATTAACCCAGCCACGGAAGTACGTCTTCCGTTGGTCTTAAGACGAATGTAATGTTCGCATCAGGACGGGTAACCTAACAATTAACCATTCCACAGAAGAACCAGTCTTCGTTGGACTAAGACGAATTAATATTCGCATCAGGACGGTAACTAACAATAAACGCCAACCACTGAAGTACTCTCCTTATTGGTCTTAAGACGAATGTAATGTTTGCAACAGGACGGGTAACCTACAATTAACCCAGCCACGAAGTACTTCTTCCGGTGTGGTCTTAATACGACATGCAATATTCTCATCAGGACAGGTAACCTAACAATATAACCCAGCCACGAAGTACGTCTTTCGTTGGTCTTAAGACGAATGTAATGTTCGCATCAGGACGGGTAACCTAACAATTAACCCAGCCACGGAAGTACGTCTTCCGTTGGTCTTAAGACGAATGTAATGTTCGCATCAGGACGGGTAACCTAACAATTAACCCAGCCACGGAAGTACGTCTTTCGTTGGTCTTAAGACGAATGTAATGTTCGCATCAGGACGGGTAACCTAACAATTAACCCAGCCACGGAAGTACGTCTTCCGTTGGTCTTAAGACGAATGTAATGTTCGCAACAGGATGGGTAACCTAACAATTAACCCAGCCACGGAAGTACGTCTTTCGTTGGTCTTAAGACGAATGTAATGTTCGCATCAGGACGGGTAACCTAACAATTAACCCAGCCACGGAAGTACGTCTTCCGTTGGCTTAAGAACGTAATGTAATGTTCGCACAGACGTAGTAACCTAAACAATTAACCCAGCCAACGGAAGTACGTCTTCCGTTGGTCCTTAAGACGAATGTAATGTCGCATCAGGACGGTAACCAACAATTACACCAGCCACGGAAGTAACGTCTTTCTTGGTCTTAAGAACGAATGTAATATTCACATCAGGACCGGGTAACCTACAAATAACCCATCATGGAAGTACACTCTCCAATAGTCTTAAGACGAATGTAATATTCACATTAGGATGGGTAACCTAATAATTAACCTCGCCACGGAAGTACATTCTCGTTGGTCTCAAGACGAATATAATATTCGCACTATTTTACAAGCTGGTACAAGGTAGACATACCTTTACCCATATCATCACGCAATATATGGAGAGCATCTCCATCATCATAAATTCTTCTCATCCTCTTACTAGAGAATGAACAAGAATGGTTACCTGGCCATGCAGGGTTACCCTAACCCCCGACTATAGAAAAAAATATTCTTCATACGGGGGAATCCTAAACCGTTTCAAACACCTGGAAATCCAAGCATTTGAGCACCATCACCCAACACATGTATATTGGTGAAACCTCTAATAGGCAGGATTAGCACGGCCAAAAACCAAATATAATGACGTATGGTCTAGAAAGAAAAGACACGTCTTACAGATCTCACCTACCAGGCTAAAGAAGAGTCGCGGAGAAGGCAACGATTGTGTCAGAAGCACAGTTATAAAGAAATTAAGTCTAGCAATATTCACCGCACGCAACAAATGCCGCATGCAGTAAACATACTAGACTGGAGGGACTTGATGACGTATAATACGTATAACAGGCCTCTGGGCCTGGACTGTACTAACCACATGTGGACCCTGGCCTTGGCCCGGATATGGCAACATTAATCAACATTAATGTGATTAGTCAACATTAATCAGCATTTAATGTGATTAGTCAACATCCAATCAGCATTAATGTGATTAGTCAACATTCAATCAGCATTAATGTGATTGGTCACCTATAAAAGGGGGTCCTCTCACACCCCAAAAGGTATGATCTTCTCACCTTCCCCAATACACACAATAAACACGGGTCTCATAACATAGGTGTTCTCTACTCTCACAGCCGATCTAATCGTGGGGTCCGTCCCACAGGGAAGCGCTAACGGTATTTAAAACCCCTTGACCTTGTGCAGGAAGTCATCAAATTACTTTGTTTAGTGCAAGATCCAACCCGGAGATGGCTTGCCGGCCCGACCCAACAAGCAATCTTGAACCATCTCATACCCGGTGACATATTTTGTACTAACAAAACTAAAATCATAGAAATTAAAACTAAATGAAAATAGCTTTGCTTACAATTGTCTAAAGTTTTGTCAAAAATATCACACCACACACTCAATGAATCGTCACCGGTATACACATAATCTAACCGATAGACACACATACGAGTTCTCGCACACTACTCTGAATCAGTCAGCTATCATTAAAATCGATATAAAATAACCAATCAATAAACACGTACAAACTCAAGCAGTCATTAATAGGATTTAATTACCATACATAATCAACATATATATAAAATTCTAAAGCCTCCACATGCAACATATGTACGCACATAGAAGTATGAAATTTTTGGCACGCTAGTAAGTGCGTAAATATATATTATAAGTTTGCAAGTATTAGAAAAAGATTATAAAGTCCCGCTTTAAAGGGCGTAAAGTAAAGAATATAAGAAAGTTAAGATGAAGTCAGTTTCCCCACCCCTAAAACGTGGAGATTTTGGTGATTTATCCACATTTTGATTTTTAAAACGTAGGGTTTATATTCTTAGTCGCCTTCTTTGTTTATAACCATAACCATCTTGTTATTCTTATACAAATGCGGCACCGCCATATACCCGATGACATTCTTGTCAACATACTTGCTCGACTTCCTGGAAAGCCTTTACTACGGTGTAGATGTGTGTCGATCCTTTGGAATCGTCTCATTTCAGATCCTTATTTTATGAAGTCGAGATCACGTCGAATGATCCTTTTCCCATTCCCGCGTCCTCTTGTTGTTATAGACGACAATGTACCAGTTGACGACAAGGCTCATTCCATGGTTAGAATTCGTTCTCCTCTAGAACACCAGGAAGGTGTAGAAGTCTCGGTTGTTGGAACATTTAATGGTATCGTGCTTTTGGTTCTTATAGATGTATCCTTAAGTAGTAGTCGTATGATCTTATACAACCCTTTAACTTGTGCATCCAAACTGATTCTCGAATTGGATCCCCCCACATTAGAATATGAACCCTATGTATTTGGATTTGGTTATGGTGCCACCCCAAATGACTTAAAGGTTATTAGAATTGGAGCTTTTGACATGCCAAATGATCGTAGATTTACTTGTGATGTATTTGATCTTAAAACTAGTTCGTGGGCTAGATCTCGCTACCTCGCACTAGACTTTTACTTTTGGGGTAATGTGGGTACCTTCCTTCATGGAGTTTTGTATTGGGTTGTTGCTTTATTAA
>BQNB010009680.1:1810-21556 GCA_026074375.1 Tanacetum coccineum
TTATGCATGCTTTTATGTAATTTTCTTCATTAGGGGTATTTTGGTAATTTTACACTTGTTGAGATTTTTAGGTTTTACACAAACATTATTCATGAATGGGTGCAGTTTGTGAGGCCATAAGCGTCCATGCCATCTTCATTTTCACTAAAGTTGTTTTCGTTACGAGGAAACATCATACGAGCCATCTTTGTTGGCCAGACGGATAAACCTCAAGATTCGTAGATCACCTTGCAGAACCTCCACGACTAACATTGACTTTTTAAGGTCATGTTTAGAACAGGAAATAACTTATAATACAGTTTGATTTATATTTACTAAACTAGAAGATCAAATTTATAGAATATGAAAAGGGTTAATAGACAAAGAAGTTACTATACTTTCCTAAAAAGTTCGCCTAAGTCACTCAACTTTCATTTTGTTCACTTAGGTTACTGAACTTTTGATAAACATACACCCCTATAATTTCAATGTTAATCCAAGAAACCTAGACATGTATTTTTAGGTAAGTTAAGTAACATAAATGTCATGTTTTTACAAGTTCAATGATGTTTACGTATATTTTTGCAAAGTTGAGTAACCCCAAATGTCATGTTTCATAAGTTTAGTAACCTAAGTGAACAAAATGAAAGTTTAGTAACTTAGGCGAACTTTTTGAGAAAGTATAGTAACTTCTTTGTATAATAACCCAATATGAAAACTTAAAGGACTATCTTGGTTAAATCACACATATAAAAAGGCGGGAAACTAATAACCGTTTCACTTTGTAAACACACACATTAACAAATCTTTCATCTCATCTATTTTAAGTAATTAGTGCAGAGCAATTCTTTTGAGTCCGTCTCATTTCTTGTCAACGGTTAGTTAGATCTTTCTTTATTCTTGATCGTTTCTTGAAAATGTTGGTGTTTACTTTATCATTTATGATTAGTTTATTGCGTTTAGATTGATTGAATTGATACTAGTGGCGAGTAATTACATTTTATGCTTATCGTTTATGTTTATTATTATGAATAGGATCTCGAATCTAATTCTCTAAAAACCTAAGCGTCAATCACGCATTTAAAAAGGCGGGAAACTAACCGTTCATAATCTCTCACTTTGTAACTAATCTTTCATTTTTTTTTATCAATCTGAAGTCATCACAGAGCTGTTAATCAATTCTTTTGGACCACTTTCGATTCTTGTACGTCAACGGTTAGTTATTGATTTCGTTTATTGTTTCTTGCAATGATTACAACCGCTAATTCTTGGTGTTTTCTTTTCCGTTGATTGCGAAAGATGCTGTTAGGATTGATTGAATCAATAATAGTGTTACAGAATTATGTTTTATGCTAATTATGATTAGTATTGATCTTGTTCATGGTTTTTGCTTAAATGTTGAATATTGGTTCAAGAAATGTAAAGATTCGGATCTTGATTTAATAATGTGTTAGTTGCGAATAAATTCCGAATGTGTTTCGCATGCTACTATATATTTTGAGTCTTTTGAAATTTATTGAACTTATGTTAGAAGCAACTTAATAAAAAAAAACTATGTCACAATTGTCGATATGTAAGTTGCTGTTTAAATGATAGTATTGATGCTAGTGTTTAGTACATCTTGTTTATCATTTATGTTATTTATGATTAGTACTGATCCAGGGGGATTTTGATTGATTGCATCTTGTTCATGGTTTTAGCTTGGAGTGCAAGGAAATGATTTCGAATTTGTTATGATAAGCTTTAGTTCTTATATGTGTTTCACATGTGAATTTTTGTTAAAACTTGTAAAACTAGTTAGACCACATGCTGTTGGTTTACCAGAACTATGTCCGTAAGTGCAGATTTTGTGTGTCGCTGTGAGTGGGTAAGCAAGTTTCTTGTAAATATTTTGACGTAGATTGTACCTGATGTTACTACTAGTGAACATCTAAATGCTGTATGGTTGTTGCCTTGTGGCTATTTATCTTGTTTTGTAGCTATTAATGTTGGAATCTAAACTAAATGTTATGTTATGATATTCAAGTATTGCAGAACATTTGTCTTTTTAAATGGAGGGTGACACATCAAATTCGCAGTCGAAACACGAAGATAGTCAGATTAGGCCTGAAAGCAGCGTTGCAGAAAATGCTAAAGGTGAGATCCTTAGATGAACTTGTAGTATATAGCACTTTTAAAGAAATCATTTCAGAATGATTCAATCAACTAACAAAATAGTTTAATGGAAAACTAGGGTTCGAGCAGTTTGTCAATGAAGTCATTAAAACGACAACAGAAGATTGTGATAGAAAGAAGTCTTACTTGACAACAAAATTAACCGAGTTATTAAGCATGCATACTGTGTTGGAAAATGAACATCGTTTATTGAATGAAAAAGTCATCACTGATGAGCAGAATGTTAAAGAAACCAATGAGCTTTTACTTAAACAGATTTTGGAGTTGGAAAAAGAGGTTGCTAGTAAGAACGAGAAGATTACAAGGTTAGAAGACGAAAATACCAAGTTGAAGGTTAAGATTCAAGCGACTGAATCAGATATGCAGGAGGCTGAGTCAGAGTCTTCACAAGAGACTGGATCAGAAGTGCAGTCTCCGCTAGATTGGGCCAAGGATTATACCCAGTTACTGAATTCTAACATTGAAATCGAGAAATCGAAGGTGGTTATGCTAGAAAAGCAACAGAATGAACTTCAAGTCTTGGTCACCGATGCTGGTTTTAGAGCTAAATCAATGGAAGAGGAGTTAGAAGCAGCCGAAAAGAAACTATCAATATCAAGAAGTACAATTTCACAACTGAAGCAAGATCAAGCAGATCAGAACGCGTTACTCAAGCGAATTGACTCTCATTCGGAATCAATTCACGACTTACAAGAGAGAATTGCTAATGTGATGTCAACACATGAAGATGAAACCACAGAGTTAAACACAAAGCTTGATGAGTGCAAGTGTGAAATGACACAAATGGCAGTTATGAATAGGTTGAAAGAGGATGTATGGAATATGGATGTTGGAAAGCTAAAAGTGCAACTTGTTACAAAAGAAAAGTCATTTAAGGATTTGATCAAACGCTTAAACGTTTTGAAGTCAGAGAAAGAAAGTATTAGCGCACAGGTCAACACACTTGAACAAGAAAATCACTCTAAAGACGATTTAATCCAAGAACTGGAGACCCGTTTGGATTCACTACAAGTTGTACATGCTGAGGTATGTTCGGTCGTTGAAGATGTAGAAAAAGTAAACAATGAACTAATGTTGAAAATGGCGGAACTGAAAGGGAAGGTGGCAGGCAGTGACAAGTTATTTCAGAAAGAACACAAGTGAAAATCCCTTCATTTTTTGCCAACAGAACACACAATGTGTCAATCAGATTACTAGCTCTTCAATTTTTTTTGTCTATATAAAGCTACCGTCATTTCATATCTTAATCATCATACACATTGGCTAGACTATGCTATTTTAGAATTTTCTTTACTCTTTCGATGAACTTCGAAACACTTGTTAAAAGGTAACCATGTCTTTGATTCTGTATCAGTTTGTTATGAGGCCTTAGTTCTTTCATAAGTATGTGATTATATGTGTATTTGTATAGGAGTTTGACTTTTTCCTGGTCTTACATATTGAGTCAAACATTATTTGAAACAGTCATGGTTGACCAAGTCCTTGGTCTTGCTTGCTTACAGTGCATGCATCTGCTCCCCATTCTACTCTTGTTTGTTTAATATGTAAGTAGTACACATCAATTTAATTCACCATCTGAAAAACAGACCTCATATATGAATTCTGTCACATTTCTTCTTTCCTAGCAAGTGGGCTAAAAAAATCAATTTTTGTGTGGAATTTATGGACCCTTTGCTATTGACATTTTAGTGAATTCCAGTGACCAATCTAGAAGAGATGCAATGTTTTTTCTTTGTCACTTGTTCAACTTTTATTTCTTAATAATATCGAGAAAGTCGTATCCAATGCCAAGTTTTTACTAGTCGTGTTAGAAAGGATTAAGATTCGCTACGTACTTTACAGATGATATTAGCATTAAGCTTCCTATGATGATGTGTTTCAACTACCCAAATATTAGCATTTAGCTAATTAAGATAGCATCTCACTCTAAACCCACATAAGGCCATAAATTTAATGAGAAATTTTGTGGTATATATGCCAAATTTGCTTATATAACCCAACTAGTTTTTGCATTAACCAAACTTTGTTTAATTATTCAAATAGGTTGCAGAATGTTTTTCCAGAAGTAGTCTCCTTACCACATATGGTATAACCTTCTACATCATACCTCCTCGTAGCCGGCTGGATTGAGTATTGTTCTTGTTTTTTTTGGGGGGTAACCGTGGTTTTTGACTTTTGGCTGACTAATTCACTGGGTTTGAATCCGCCATCACACATACTCAAACCAGGTAAAATCAAACATATATGTTATAGAACAAAAATTGTTGGTGTGGGGTTTACTAATGTGGGTTCCTAGCTATGTCATGCATGATTCCATGATTGAAATAATGGGAGCATCACAGTTTTGCTTCAAGTCGAAACTAGTGTTCACATGCAAGTGTTTCAGACTGTGGGTTCAAATCATTTGGTTGATTCTTAAAAGTTGTATTGCTTTATACCTAAACCACCATAGTTGAAAGAAACGCCATATTTTATACTCGTATATTATAGTTAGCACACTCGAACGAATATAAAAATGCGAGTGACCACACATAGTACAAAAAGGATGCTGAAACCTTATAACAATTGCCACAAATATGTGTATAACAAGTAAAGCTATAAGCTTTTGTAATATGTCTTTCATTTAAATCCAATGTATCAATTTAAACGACTTTTGTGTCGTTTTTATATATATCTTGTGCTGTTGATCTTGAAGTAACATGTCCCGGATCCTTATTCCGCTGCGACCCATTTTGGAGGTGTTACACATTAACTACACTAAGATAGTTGAAAGTTAAAATTGAAATTCAATGATACAAGTAATCAAACATATCATATAATCAATTAAACCACAACTAAATACTTTTTAAGTAATAGTAATACAAGTTAGAAAGCTAAGTTTACAACTATTTAATGCACAAATATACCTCTTACTCAAAACTTATATAATTAATACTCGTTTTAAAACATTCCCTTATGCAAAAGAACAAAAATATTTGCACATGTTACAATCTAAATAAGCTACAACCAATTAAAACAAATATTCTATAGAACATCTAACGTAGGAATCACTTTTCTTGCATTAGTTGATTAAGAAATTGAAAATTAAGCATTATAACACTTAAAACACAAAGTATAAAATAATTAAACTTGCCCTCTAAAATTAAAAGTATATGTAAATATACATATTGTACAAACTAATAAAAAGCACAAAACTTCATACAATTTATATGCTAACAAGGGTATCATACATATAGTTTTGAAAATCGGACCGGGAACCGTAGTCGCGACCGATTCAGTTAGCTAATAAAAGCCGTCTAGAAATGAATCGGAGATGACCAGTTGAAACCGATAAAAACAGATAAACTGGACTTGACCGAGAATTCTTTTTGTTTATTTTAATTAAACACATGGTACTCGTCATCGCAATGCACTGATACCTCTAATTAAAACTAACAAGAGAGGCTTGGGATGGCATTTGTTGCAACCGGACAAAGTTGCACGTTTACACGCCTTAATTCTTTTATAATTTCATAATTAAATTATTGTAAGTTTATAAGTTATAACCCTTCAAAAAACAAATAATAAATCGCTCCATTTGTTGACTATTGGAATCGAAACAACTATACTTTTCTTAAATAAATACTTCATGCAATCCGATACATTTAAAAAAGGAATGCTTCTTTGTCTTCATAATCAATAATGATATAGTAGTTACTTAAAACATTTACGATGGTGATGCCTTGTAAGAGTTTATTATTTGAAAAATGCTATCTTTGCAAAAGGTTTATAAAAAGATATTTATATTAGTGGTCCAACTTCTTTTCATGTCATTATATGTATGTTTTTATGTAAACTCTTTGTGAGCGTAACATATCTCATAATAGATTGTGTTACTTTTTATAAGTAAGAGTATAATAACTTAATAATATTATTTAATTTTAAATTTTTTAGGTTTAAAAAGAAAAAAACAAACGTACTTTATATGTAGTGTAGATATAGATGTTAGTTAACAATTTGACGGGAGATATATAAATGATATATTATATAACTTATATAAAAGAGCAGTTACTATTCATATGAATAGTGACAAAATATTAAAAAATTTAAAACCTTCACAATGAACAGTGCTAATGAATAGAGATTAATATTAAAAAAATATAAAAAAGTTACAAAACGCACCCTCACGTTTGGTAAAACTTACAAAACTGACCTTCAACTTTTACCTACTTACGACTTTTCTATATAACAAACATTATTTATCAAATATCATATCTATCGATTCATTCGGAAAAAATGTCATTGAAAAGATCGTCGAATTACGAACAAAATAAGCTCAATATTGCAACGCTTCTCACATGACGAAGGATTTTATAAAAAAATGTTGAAGTTTAATATATATTATTAAATTATTTACGGAAATAGTCTCTGAGGTTATCGGTTCATTGCAAGGTGAGTCCTAACGACCGACAAATAGTAATTTGCGTTATCGATCCATTGCGAAAGTAGTCCCGCGCTACGCGGCAGGGCGCAAGTTACGAACCTTGTTGTTATAAATGGTAAGTTAATATATTCGCTTCATGTTTTACATATTGTATTAAGATTTTTATTCATAGATTCTTTTAATGGAAAAACAATATTTGATGAAAGAAATTGAATATGTGAAAAAGGAAAAAGAAGGTTACATATGAAAGGAAAGAGAAGCTTTTGACTTTTGGTCTTGGGTATCACGTGTTCTAGAAGCCTTAGCTGACGTCATCCTAGCCAAAGCAATTGTCATGCATTTTGCCACGTGTCATGACGTCAGTGGTTGTTACTGTCATCCGCCACGTCACCAAGATGCCTACGTGTCATCCATGTGGGCGGTGACAGATGAGGAGTTGCATTTAATCCGGTTGGGCAGTTTGATGAACCGGACCCCCTAGTGGTTGGGCGGCTTGGACCACCACCGGTTTAATTCCCCACAGCTTTCCATTCATAATTCAAGAAAGTTATGTTTCAATAATCAATGAGAAGTTAATGAAAAGTTCGTACTTCGTTCAATTCAAAATGAATGTTTACATGATTTCAGCTGCGATCAGTGTTTTAAAATCCAGGTTGACCTGACCGGTTGAATTGTGATCTGATCGAGTAATCAGAAGCCGGTTTTGACAAAAAATCCGGTTGTATCGACGATTAACCTGATTAAACTGCGACCCACTAGCTCGACATGATCAGTTAAAAAAACCGGTTTTTAAAACATTGGTTTCGACGGAGTAAATTATCTTTAATTGGTTAGGGACGTTTCTTCAGACGTACATAAGCGTATCAAGATTCTGTCAAAAAAGAAGCACATGTGAACTTTTTTACTAACCCGTTAGATAAAAGATCCACACTCACATCAGCTGACGTTTTGGTTTATGGATGAGTTGGAGGGAAACATGTGTTTATACCTTTCACGTTAGATACATTTGGTTTTTTGCACGTGAGACGGTAGAGCTCTTCAGCATAGTCGAACGAGTTATGCATAGTAAAGTTATAACACATATATCCACAAATTTTGTTTTCAAAAAAATTAGTTTGGTAACTCAAAAATTGCTAACGGCTCAACTTACTACTCGTTTACATTCTATCTCTATGCAAAAGAAGATTAAAAAAAATACTTTTATTTAACTGCGCTTTTGACAAATAGGCACTTAGGTGAGACGCAAGAGGTAGTATGTTTCATACGATTGAAATGATACACTTACGTATATTATTGCGAGAATGTACTAATGTTATCTTGAAATTATGTTGTCACCGAGATATATGTGTACTTGAAACCAAACTTGAATGAACAATTGAATGCAAAAGAATTTGCTTGCAAATCTAAACACAAAGTCACAAGAGTTGAGTTTAAGCAATTGATACTTGCAAATAGATGCTTGTTAACGATCGAATCATTCAACGCAATTTCGATAAAAACATGCACGAACGAAATTTAATACAAGTCGTGTAATTAAGAGAAAACATCATGTGTTACAAGAGAACTCTTAAAAACGTAGCTCTGAGTCAAAATTCCAATCATATCCAACACAACAAAAGTTGGATGTTGATAAGAATGTACACAGACCCCACGTACAAAGGCACAAACACATATACCCCCTCGTGAACCTGTTGCACCACATAATATTCGGCCCACCACGCGGGTCGGCTAATGCACCCTTAACGCCTAAGACAGATGGTCACGCTGGCCGGGTGGTTTTGAACATCACGGTCAATTATGATTGTTGTGTACCATAACATAACTTCTCCCTTAGAACACGTTATCTTTTTACATTTTTCTCGCAAAAACTGAAAAATATACTAGCACAAAAATACATAGTTTTACTTTGAAAATACCCAAGGCCACCCATAAGGCCTTAGACATGATTGTTAAACCTTAAATAGAAATCTATCGCTTATGATACTGTCACCTTTATTTAGATAATTCGAATTACAATTTTGCACTATAAAACTGATTGTTAAACTTAAATTTTTTGTCTAATTTTATATATTTAAACCTGCTTGTCAGTCTTTTGTTGATCATAACTTCATAATCTTTATCAAAGAGCTTTGGCTGAGTAGATACTTACATCCGGTAAATCTATTGACTCACCGGAGAGATTTTGGATTTTGTGAATAAAAGGTTACGGGTTTGAGTTTCGGCTCGTGTTAACTCCCGTTGATGCTCCGCTGGTCAGGAAAATTGTTGAAGCTATTCTTTATAGGATGAATAATAGTTGGTGACATAAAGCACCCGGATAAGGATGTTACCGTCAATCTACACTTTTTATGAACAACTTAGTAACTCCTTCTTCAGAAACCTTTTAAGTAACTAGAAGGTTTTGACCTACGTAGATAATCAACTTATACATTATCGTTCAACCTCTTTTACGTGGGATAAATTGTGTATTTGCTTATCGGTGTATGACAAACGCGTAACAAGCTGCGTCGCTAACTCTTTTTTAATTACAAAACTAAATATTTTGAAAACAATATTCGTGAGCATTACTATGCATAACTCATTGGACTTTATTGAGGAGCTTCACCGGCTCAGATGCAAAGAAATCAAATATATTAAACGCAAACAAAATAAACACATGTTAATTTTCAATTCATGTTTTCTCGTGTTTTGTAACTTTACACGAAACGACTTTCAAAACTCCGACTACTCAAACTTGAAACCCCAATTGTAATAAGAGGTCCACAATAAGCAGCAAGTTGTGGATACTAGCATGCAACGTGGCATGTTTTTATAGGCTAAAGCTTGCCGTGGTCAATAGGACTGAACCCCAAACATTTAGACGTCAACACCGTTGACTTTGATTTTTGACTCCACAATCAATTAACGTATACTTTTAAAATACGTATTTTTTTTTGAACTTCAGAGGTATAAATGACCAAAGGTGATTTTAGTATACCGACATATAAAAAGCCCAATTACCGTAATAAATTTAAATATGATTATGCAATCACAAGAACTATATCATATCATAGATAGATAGTGCTTTTACGGTTGTCTAAAGTTTGAGAATCTTAAAGTAACTATGATAAACTAGGACAAGGACAAAGTAGGTGAAATATGAAATATAAATGAGAATTAATGTGCAATAAATATTTTTTCACTGTGTCAATATTACAAAACCCATGTTTTTAAGACAATTATACCAAATCAACGATCCTAAAACTACAACAATATTTAGTGTATACAGTTATGAAGATCAAATAATCAAAGGATTATCATGGTTATGGTAGATAACCATAAAAAAAATTACTCTACTTACTGCTACACATAAAGACCATTAATTTCATAAAGGAATTCATATCCCCTTATATGTATTTGGGCATTTTTTTTTAAAAAATAATTTGTGATTTAATTTTAATTTTAAAATTATGAAAAAAAATATAAATTTTAATAAGTTAAAGTAATTAAAGACAGAAAATATATAACATAAAATGATTTATAATACTTTATATTGTTAATAGAGTAGGTAAAATAAAGTAAGAGGACTACACTTTATACTAAAGAGTAACAATTTCACCACCCTTTCATGAAAACATTATTTACGCACATTTACAATTGATTTAGACACTTCGATTCATGCATTAAATAGTTATACAAACATATTTTCTTAACTACTTATATAATAAAATGTGCAAATAATCTTTAAAAATGTGCGAACCATCTTTCATAAGTAACCTCAAGGTAAATGTCTTTTATACTTTTTTTAATTATTAAAGTATGTCAAGCAAATAATATGGTTGGCGTGGTGAAATAAATCTGTTCAAGTTATGTGGCTTTAAATTATCTCTACCGCCGACTTAATATTATCTCTCTCACACACACATATACAAAAGGGAGTTGATATGCACACCACACAAAGTGACGTGCACACCACAAAATCATATGTGTAATGCATATGATACAACACCACATATGCATTTTTGTGGTGCTTATACAAAAACACACCATTCTTAAAAGTCTAGAGAGAGAACATAAAATTCATAAGTCCAGCACAAGACTTCTCAGAAACTTTCATTACAATCAAACCATTTCTCTTTTCTTCTTATATTCATTCATTACATACCATAAATCTTCATTATATTTTCTAGAGAGAGAAAATTCATATCTATCAAGTTTCCAACAAAATGATCATAGACTTTATGTAAACAACAACAACAACAACATTTCTCAAACATATTTCAGGTTCATCTTTATATTTCATCTTCTTTTTTTAGTGTTTGTTGATTCCTAGTTTATATTTGACATGATTTCTTAGCTCATAGTTTTATGTATATGTAAAACAATAATCTTTTGTGTTTTCTATACTAAATCTTATTCTGTGTTCTTTTTAAATTTTAAACATGTTTTGGATATTTAACAAGAGATATTTGTCAGCATGTAAATTCTGCATTAAATTTCTACATGTAACAATCAGAAACATGGCTTTTTATCAATAATATTATTATTTTTGGATCTATTTACAAAAGAGATAAGAATATATATATGATTGGATTTCCAGAAATGGGTTCTTTTCCTTATAACTGAATTCTGAATTTCAAGATTTCCATCCCTATTTTAAGCATATATCCAGTGCTTCTGGCTTATATATGGAATAATATTATTTGTTTTCAGCTTGTTGTTGTGTTATGATGATCAGATATCTATATAACCAACTAATTTTTTAAGTGGATAAAAAAGCAATTTGAGCTGTTTTTGTGGTGATGTTTGACTTTTTGTACCTCATTTAGTTTTGACACCATATTTGTCTTCTTTTAATCAAATTTTAGTTCATAAATGCCCAACTGGCTACTAACTTTCTTCAAATATATTATTAATGGGTAGCAATTCTTGATCAAGATGTCAATTATTCTCCATGATTATCACACTTTAAGTTTAACCTATGAAAATCTTAAATTTAACAATTTATTCTCCATGGCTAGTTGGTTGTAATTAGATTTTGGTATCGATTTGTGGCCTGTCACAATCGTTGTTAGTGGGTTGTCAAGCATTTGCTTGAGTTGAATGTGGTTTTCTGCCACATTACTTTGTACTTAACTTTCTTGTGATTAATATACTTTACCGGGTAACCCTTTTAACAAAAAAAAAGATGCATCAACTTAATTTAGGCATCTGTAGGCTTTTAAATGCATCATAATATGTTTTTCATCTAAAAAATGCTTATCTTGTAGTCCCATGGCCATTGATGGATTGTTATACAAAGAGGAGACATTTTTTGTTTAAATGAGCTTAAAACTTAAGATCAAATTATTTGACTATCAAAGTCAAATAAAAGCTTTTTAGTATTTGACTATTTGTTAATACAAAATTGCTCAATTTGATTCATTATTTACAAATTTTGGTTAAAATGTTTCAGGATCTTTCGATTATGACCAGCACGATGAACACTAAAGTCCGGTTAGTTCGATGCCCAAAATGCCGGAATGTTCTGCCAGAGCCGCCAGATGTTCTCGTGTACGAATGTGGAGGTTGTGGTGCAAAACTTCAAGGTGTGTATACGATATAAGTAGTTATAATTTTTTTCTTTCCACAAATTGTGAGCTTTTTGGTTAAATTTTAATGTAATGATGCAGCAAAGAAGCCGAGAAATTCTGCAGCTGATACAACATCACAAAGGCCCGATGATGATAATTCAGGAAAACAAAAAATGGAGCAAGGTTCTAATGATCAAGAAGCTAGCAGCAGCTCGAATCAACCACCACTAGTTAATTCAATTAGTAAACCAGATCTAAAAAGTGATCATAATGATCTTCATTGCTCAACTGAAGATCAAGATGCAGCTGAAAATGAAGAAAGTAGTACGATTGGTTCACCATCAGGCAGAGTCAGTGAGTATTTATTTGGTAAACAGAAGAAAATGCACCAACTTTCTGATAATCGTAATGATCCTCGTAGCTCTACAGAACTTTCGGGTCACGAGGATCCAGAGTCGTCTCCTGAAGCCGCAGCTCATAACAGAATAGTTCAAGAACAAAAACAAGAAAACGATCATTATCAAGAGAAAGTTGAAAAGCAAGAAAATGTTATAGTTAATGCAACATCAGTTGAATACGAGCATGCCGTTGGCAAACAGAAAATGGAAGAACTTTCTGATGATCCTGAAACCGATAGCAGCTCAAATAAGAAACTTTTAGCTAATTCAATGAATGAGCTGGATCGGAACGAAGATTATAATGAGGATCCAGAGTCATCACCAGAATCCACAGTTCATAGCAGACTTGATCATCATGATCAAGAGTTTGTAAGCTGTAGAAACGGCGGTGAATTTGAAGAGAGCAGTGAAGAATTGACTTCTGGTTCTTCTTCAGAGCTTAATGAGATTAAAAGACGATCTCGAGAAAGTATTTCTAAAAAGAAAATTATTAGGGATTCTGAAAGTGGCTCGAAGTCGAGTTTCAAGAATTTGATTGCAGAAAAATTGCTTGATACAAGACAGAAAAAAGTGGTGGACATGGATGAAGACGACATTTTATCAGATGATGAAAGTGCAGATTTAAATCATCGTCGGCGCAGATTTGATCGTGTCAGTTCGACAGAGACTCTGGCAAACACACAATTTGGTGGCACGAGTAATTACTATGGATATGAGGGCAGTACATCTTCTTTTGACGGAAATGAAAGTCAGTTCACAAGAAGAAATAGAATTGGTTTTAAAGGAGATGAACATGTCGATTCAGGAAATGTGAATCGTTTCAAGCGGCGTAACCGACTGCCGGATGCTCGACCAGTTTACGGTTTGAAAGGGTTCCATGCGAATGCTAGACATAGTTCACCTATGATACCCGAAAATCCTAAATTGGAGAGAATAGAACTGTTGAAAATGGTTCGAGAACTGCAGGATCAGCTTGATCGAACAAATATTTCGAATTCTCAACAACTTCCTTCATACTACAATCATGCTTTGAACAATCCAGGAAGATACGGGCATCGAATGGCGTTTTCAGGCGAAACAACAGCTGTCAATAGACGACACGAGGGTAGCTCGTGCTACCAATGTTATCCACAAGACCGACATTTCTCAGCACAGCTTCCGCAACAACATGCTTACTGTAATGGGCCTCATTATGGTCCGAACACTTACTCACGCTATTCAGGTCATTCGAGCCCTCAACACCCTTCAGAGTCTGAGTTCTCTGCACCGGTCCGAAATGACATGACAAAGAAGAAGCGATTTGTGCGGCCGATTGCAGGGGGGTCGCCATGGATCACTTGTTACCGGTGCTCTGAGCTTCTTCAGTTGCCTCAAAGCTTTCTTGTTTTCAAGAAAAGAAGCCATGCTTTGAGATGTGGTGCATGTTTGAAGGTACTCAACTTCACACTTACAGATGGTACTCATGTTAGTCGGTACTACCCAGAAGAAACGATTGCTGCTCCTCCAAGTAGTGAAGTGGAAGACTATGATAAATCAACCGGGTCACGGGCATACCCAGTTTCGTGTTCTGATCGTTCATTTCAAAAAAGTTGCTCTACAGAAACTGATAAAAAGAGTTCTCGAGAGTTTAGTGAAGAGAGACGAAAGGCAACCATGTCTAGAGATCCATCTGCTTCAACCAGGCCGTCTTCTTCAAAGACTTCGGGAAGGGGAAATACAACATCAGAAATCCTTCTCACACTACGTCCTACTCACCAAGGTATCGCTTCTGCTGCTCAAGTTCCTCATCCTGGGATTCGCGTTATATGCAACATGACAAAGAATAAATCACCCAGCGATTAGATGCGTCCGATATGCGAGGCATTGTCTGGCTCATGGATCTAACAATGTAAGTGGATGCCTTTGGTGTGCTAGAATTCCCGAAAATACTGAGTTCTACTTCGACAGCTGCCGTCAAAAGCTATCTTGTTATCTTGCTGAAGAACATAAGAAAGGTCTCTAATGCTTCTGAGATGGAGCGACGCATGTTTCTGCAAAGGCTACTCGATCTCTACTTCACACTTACAGTCTGGAATACTGCTATGTTCAGGGCCGAGTACTCATTGGCTTGAACTTTGTCATTGACATCCCACACAAGCAACGATGAAGACCTCTTATCGCTATGCCTCCAAACTAGGTAAGAAGTAAGGCGACGAGTCTATGATAATAAAGGCAACCGGATTCTGCGGCTGTCGCATGGAACCCAGGTTTTCGTGGTTCTGACGCACGCTTCGTTACAACTAGATTCCCAATAAATGCCACTTGACACTAACAGAACTCTTGGACATAATAGTAATTCACGAAAAGCAACTTGATAGAAATAGTAATATTAGAGTATGGAGAGTCTCGGTATGAAGTAGATACTTGCATGAAGAGTTACCGTCGAAAAGGGAGCAACGACATGGTCTAGAGATTGCCTTATCTGCTTCAACCAGGCCGTCTTCTTCAAAGACTTCGGGAAGGGGAAATACAACATCAGAAATCGAGGAGGTTGGGCCCACGAACAATGGTTCCCCACTCCACTGGCTTATGGGTTATGCTTCTCCCAGCAAGGTGATCCGGGGTTGATAGGTATCGTATATGGAGGGAAATTTTGAAATTCAGTTATTTTATAGTGTACAGTTGTTTTTTATTTGCTTTATATGATTTTGTTGGTTTTGTTGTTGTCAGGGTTGTTGATTATTGTTGTTATTCTATATAATCAGTTATATTCTGAGTTTTAAGCCGTGCAGACATTAGCGAAATGATGGTTTTGTTGAATATACTGTTATGTGAAATCGACTTTTTACCTCGTTCAAGTGTTTAGTGTTACATACACTGTATAACTTATGGGTTTATGAACTATAGGCGCAACCTACTTTCCTAAATTATGCAATTCCCTATAATCAAATCACTCAGACAACCGGGTACGTGTTTGAATTTTGTCAACCATTTAATAGCCGATGCATAGCATACAATCAGTTAGTTCAGTAAACCTAAAATGACTGGTAACCTCGTACTCCAGTAACATAATTCGAACTCACTATAAGCAAACATCATAGGAATTTATAAGCTTATGCACAGGCAAAGTTTTCTTTATCACCTTAGGATTAAAAATTCTCTAAGGTACATTTACACATTACTTCATAATTTGTAAAACAGTTTTCTGTAAATATAAACTTTGAGTACTATTTCCATATGCGAATGAAGAACTAAGTAGTAGCAAAGCTATAAGCACCAGGTTCATGTGCCAAAGATTCTCATGGCAAACTAGTAGATATTTCGGTTACTGGTTCTTCGGTTTGAGGCAATCGTGACCCTTTGATCTTGAAGCATGTTCATGTTGGGGGCTAGTAATCGAGTATAGCGATCAAAATACAAAAGCTGTTTCATTAAGAGTGCGAACTCCCGAGGGAATTTTAACCCGTATGATTCACTAACCCGTACCTATTCACATGTATACAAGTGAAACAGAGTTATGTAGTGCTCGAAAATAAATTCCAAATAGGCAGAGTCACTTCTTGTCGTTTCTGAATTAGCAGGCCAAACATATCAATATAAACTTAATTTGGTATGTCTCATGAAGAGTGCACGCTTTCCCTACTGGTAAAAGATTCAAGTTAAAATTTAAAATTACAATTTGGCCTATTATCATCATTGTATTAGAAATAAGTCGATAATGTCATTTAGAGCCACGTGATTCTTTTATTTGTTACTCTATATTCCTTGTGCGTAGCAGATGATGAGGTCAACCAAGTGCATAGAAATATAGGCAGCTATAATAGAATATGTGAAAGTCCTATGACATGCTAAAACTTACCAAATCGAGAAATAGTGCATTCATCTGCCTCTCATCAACAACTAAATTGGCTGATACAGCAGTTGCATTTGTGCTTGCACGGGTGGCTGTTGCAACAACTAGTTCAGTATCCAGATCCTGAAAATCATAAAACAGAAAAATTATCTTATGTATTTTAAAAATATTGCCGACTCGATAGCAAAACTGGCCATTAGGGAAATAACTGGATGATTTAAACAGGCCAGAACATAAGAATGCACACCTGTATAGATGAAAAGATCTTCTCCAAATCTTTAGCAAATGCCCTAGAGTCCACATCCGTGTTTGTAGCACCCATTTCAATTAAGGCTGACGCCATTGACTCATATTCCTCAGTTGCAAGTGAACCCAAAAACACTTCCATAGCACCCCATGTTTTGGGTGATATCCTTCCAACAATTCCTGCAACTCATACATGTTGGTTCAAGTTCATCATGTCATGCAGGTTTGTATGCTAGAATTAGAGGTGGCAATTTCGACCCATTTAGTTACGAGTGGGTCTTACTGTATCTCAAACGGCTGAAATGACCCGTAAGAAAATATATGCGTCGAAATTGACAATTCCAAAGTCTATGATTAATCATACAATCCTGTGTCTTTTATTCACAGTTTTAGATTAGATTTGCAGAAATATTTTTTTTCAATCATAATTAGCATTAAACAGAAGACTTATAATGAAATGAAAAAAAGTGTTGGAAGGTTGACCCAGCCCGGTTCATTAAGTGTGAACCGTACTAAAAACAACTCATTTCAACCCAAACCCGTTACTCAGCCCATCTGATCCGCCCATCTTATGACCTCTAACTTAAATAGAAGTATACTTTTGATACACACCCATAAAGTCATCGAGAAGCTAAAGGGCATCAACCTAGCAAACCAATGCAGAGTAACAATGCATTAAATAAAAACCTACCAAAATCAAGAAACCCAATACGGCCATCACGTAATAGCCATAAGTTACCAGCATGTACATCTGCGTGGAAGCTTTCACATGCCAGCAAACTACCAAACCTGTAGAAAATTTCGAAATCAGCACATCACTGAACATGTATTAGGGTAACTAAGTATCAGTTACTATAATTTTAGCCATACCATACGTTAAGGGCAGTTATAAGACTAGTCTCAGGACTTGAAACAAGAGAACTAATCGAGTCCAAGTCAGTAAGAGGAACTCCATATAGTCTCTCCATTGTCAAAACTTTTTTGGTACTGCATTCACGATAAACTCTAGGAGCCGTAGCCTGGCGAGTAAGCCCCATTGATTCTAGGTATCCTCTGAAGGCCTCTATGTTTGCTGCCTCTTTTTTGAAGTCTACCTCTTCAAGCATTGATGCTCTTATGTCATTCACAATCGCAACCTACTAAATGTATGCACAAATTAAAACTCAATAAAATATAAGTTAAACAAAACGTTGTTAAGTTTTTTTGCTCATACCAACGATGCACGGCTGAAATCAGGATTTAAGAACTCTACAATGCGAGCAACAACATAAATGAAGTTGAGATCTGCTACTAATACATCTTCGATTCCAGGTTTCAAGACCTTTATAACTACATCCGCTTGCGATCCTTTAAGCCTTGCTGCATGTACCTACAGATTTTAACTCTAAAAGTTTAAAAAACAAAAGCTTCAGATGAAGAATATTGAACTTTAAACATAAAACGGTATCAACCTGTGCTATTGAAGCTGAGGCAAGTGGTGTAGGGTCAATATATTCATAGATACTATCTATCGGGCCTGCTAGTTCCTCACGTAGAATACTCTTAATCTCGTCAAAAGGAACAACCGGAGCTCTATCAAAACAATACTGAAATTCTTGTACATATTCTGGCGGAAACAATGTTGGAGCTGATGCTATGAACTACAAAGTGCAAAAAATATGTGAGATTTTAATGACTTGCTTATTATATAAACCGCTGATGGTTGAATATAGGACGAGAAATAACAAAAGGACACATGATCTCACCTGACCTAATTTAATATAGGTAGCCCCCAAGCGTTCAAACAATTTACGAAGGTAAAGTGGTGATACCAATCCAAGCTGAAGCTGTGGCGGTATTCCGTTTGGTGAATTTCTTGACTGCAATATATGGAACCAGTTCAATCATTTCTTAACTTTCATTTAGTTGCAGATAAAGATAAGCTATGGTCCTACACGTTTACACATGTATATGATTTATGGTAAAAGTAAAAGCTATAGCTATATATACCTGTGATAACTCTGTTAGCCACTCGCTACCAACCCCGATGACTGCTTGAACACCTTGAGCCAGTCTCAAAGCACCACGAGGACCGGTATTAATAGACGTCTGGACAATATCCTCCACAAGCTTCGGCAAGTTCTCAATACTGTCTGCAATAGAAAAATGGTTAGATTATGTGTGTTTACCATCATCATAATGATCATCATAAGTTAATTACCTTGAAGACGAGAAGTAAAAAGATCTTGCGCTTGTGTTTGTGCTGATTGCGAGTTTGAATATCTTGCATAAAGCCTCAGCCCACTAGAATTAGATCGATATCCGAGCTTCTTTGAGCCGATAAAAATACGTGTAACCGGCAACTGAGAATTGAAAGACAAACATTACTGATCTTGCAAAGTAAACATAGATGTGTAGCATGCATACAAACACACCTAACGTGCCGTTTGATTTCGACTTAATTGGGAAAATTACTTAATCTGATAGGTGAGTAAGGGTTTTTTAGCTACAAACTTAGGGGGTGTTTTCAGCTTATATAGCCGGCTTATGGCTTATTTGGTTTTGAGTTTATGTTTTTGTGGCTTATTTTGAAACTTTTCGGCATATATAAGTTCATTATGCCATAATAAACTTATATAAGCCGAAAAGTTTGAAAATAAGCCACAAAAAAGTGAGTTTATGAAACATAAGCCGGATACCAAATAAGCTATAAGGTGAATCAACCACCCCCTTAATCCAAAAACGTGAAGTAAGAGGAAAAGTCAAGTCACTCATATTATACTAGTAATTATTGTGATTCAGACACTTTGCTGAAACCTCCGTGTAATAAGGGGGTCGTACCCCTTTAACAGTTTATACCTTAAAGCAGCACCCACAGCCCTCCCTTTCACGCGTCCTCCCCACATTTGGTTGAGATGTTGGTGGAGCAGACCACCAAGTTGTTTTTGTTAGTGTGTTAGTGTATTCTGGGGTATATTATTGAATAAATGAGGTATATTTAAGTGGTGAAGTGAAAACAAACAACAATTGTTTTACCTAGAAACAAACATCATATGACTAGACAGACAATTAAAACAAACAAACAAGCCTTAACAATTGTTGTCCAAAATAGTGAAAATGAAAATTAATACACGACAGAAAAGTGAAGAAATAATATATAAT
>BQNB010009680.1:24340-86113 GCA_026074375.1 Tanacetum coccineum
AGGTATGTTGGACCTTTCAAGGTGTTAGAAAAGGTTGGAGAGGTTGATTACAAGCTCGAGCTTCCAGAAGAGCTGAGTAGAGTTCACAATACATTTCAGGTATCAAATCTGAAAAAGTGTCATGCCGACGAACCATTAGCCGTTCCGCTGGATGGACTTTATCTTAATGACAAGCTTCATTTTATTGAGGAACCATTAGAAATAGTGGGCCGTGAAGTTAAACTGTTGAAGCGAAGCCGAATCCCATTAGTCAAGGTTCGATGGAACTCTAAGCGAGGTCCTGAGTTTACGTGGGAACGCGAGGAACAATTCCGAAAGAAATACCCTCATCTCTTCGCAAAGACCGCACCGTCGTCAAGTGCCGCGTCTTAAGCCTTGAGGACAAGGCTCATTTAACGGGGGAAGACTATAACACCCCGTGTTTTAGGGTCATTAACGTCGTCAATAAATCCACTATGTATTTTTAGTATTGTACGCGTTTGTTTTTAATCGTTATTGTTAAGTTAAATCGCGTAAGCTAAAAATGATCAATCAATGTAAACGGGCATCAAACGATTAAATGTTTACATCAATCAAGTATTAAATAATTATTTTGAGAATAATTATGGTCTTTGTTCATTTTATTTTTATTGGTTACGTAAAGTGGTTACGTTTCGCGATAAATTAAGTTTAGGCATACCCGGAATCACCAAAAATAATCCTACGCTTCAACAAATACCCCCGATGGTGCCCAACACTCAAATTTTTATAAAACTTTACACAAGTACATGTTGTTAGTCACTTTGTTCATTTGAAAAATAAACTAACACTTGAAGTATATACAAAATACACACTTTTGTGAAAAACTACAACTAGTAACTTTCATAAAATTCACTAGATATGTTGCTAGATATCAAAAAGGCTTCTAGAAGACCCCCCCCCCTTCTAGCCCACGGCTACAACAACAACAAGGAGACAAGGAGCACACAAATTACACCACTTGGCTTGTACATCTCCTAGTAATTAAACTTAGCCTTACCATGTTTCCTTTGACCAAATTAGTCTTCCTTAAGACCATGAAGTATGTCTTGGACTACTATTGCATTCTTTTGACCATCTAACTCTCATATAATGCAAGTACTAGTGAGAGATATCACATACAACTCAAAACACTTAACTAGAAATCACAAAAACTCTCCTTTGGCTCTCATATAGGCCACGGCTCAAACACCCCATCTAAATAAATCCATACCAAATTTTCTTCAACCTATACAAGCCATTACACATCCATCCTAAGATATACTAAGATGTTTCCAAGCATTGGTTAACCATTTTCAAGTGTTGAAGCATAGAAAGTAAGATTAGGGTTTCAAACCTAATCTAGGGTTTTTATTATTGCAAGCTTGGTTTAAAAATCTAAACAAGGGTTTAGATTGTATTTCTCATCATCATACATCACTTTAAGGTTATCTATAAACCTTTATGTCTTTACTTTTCTCATTTTTATAAGTATATATGTTCTATATAGTTAAATCACCATTTAGGGTTTTAAACATGTTAAATGGATAACTTGCTTATGATTATGATTTTTAACACTTTTACATATGATATGTTAATGTTAATATCATGATAAAATAGACATAGAAGTATGGTAACATGTTGATTAAAGTGGAAAATATATAAGTGTAAACTTGGAAGTAAAAGTTTACTTAAGGATGTTATGATTTCATGTGAGGTTATGGAGTTGTTAACTTGGACAAATGGACAAATTTTGGACTTATGGATTATATAATATGTACGATATAGTATATTAAGAGTAGGGGGAAAACTTATGAAAATTACTTAGTTAAAAAGTATATAAAACAAGTTTAATAAATAAGTAAATATATAGATATTAAGGGGCTATTTGGAATCGAATTCCAAATAGTGGATATTATGTTTTATAAATATTCTACATCTCGTGACGATTCCGAAAAGATAAGAAACTTGTCAAACGGATAAATAACGAAAAAGTTACGCTAATTACGAGTTATACGTAAATTAAACGGATTATAAAATAACTTTTATAAAAATCTTATGAAACAGCAAGTTGGATATTTTTAACAAATAAAACACATTTTTAGGATTCTAAAATGATAAGAATCATAATTTTTCAATTTATAATGAAGGAGTTATGAATTTCGCGGGTTTTCGGTAATTAAAAGTTTATAAAAATAACTTTATAAACTATGAACAGTAAAACACTATTCATGACAGAAACTTTTATTTTTGTAAACCTTATAAATTGATAGAATTTTCAATAACAAGAACGTACTCGAAAGAATCGCTAAAAATGGAGCTATAACGAATAAAATACGACGTTTACGGGTTTTACGATAACTAAAACTATAAAAATGAATTTATAACTGGTATGAACAGTAAAAGTACTGTTCATCAGAGGATCAAAAATATGAAAATGTCAAATTATGATAACTCGTCCTAATACGAAAGCGTGGGCATAAGAAACGTTAAAATCGGGCTTAAAACGCGAAAGTTACGCCAGTTTTACTACAACGGTAATTATAAACGTTTTTACTTATTAAACACAATTTTACCAAAACAATTAGATGGTGATTGAGCTATATAGAATTATATGTGGTTATCAAAGTACTATATTACTAGGGAGTTTCATAATGAGGCCTCTTCGGGGTAGCGTATCGACGAGTTGTTGGATTTACGATTTAAAGTGTCCTAGCTCCTCATACGTTCACTACATGACCTCTTAAATTATGATAGCCCGAATGATAGTACGATTAACTATATAGAATTATGTATAATACTAGTGCTTAGTACTTATACGGTTTTAAATTAAATAGGTTGCATCTAACGGTTTACGTGACGCAGTTACTGTGATATACTTGGTATTCGCTCACTTAAGGTGAGTTTATAGCCCCACGTTTTACATGATTTGTTTTATAAGTTTTGGGTGAGAACATGCTTGTTTACAAATGCATTTATATGGTTGATAACAAATTGGTTTACATACTCTTTTATATATCTCGCGATGAGATACACTACTTGGTTTACTTTTTGGACGTAAACACATACTTGTCTTTTACTCGAATGATTACGGATTAGCTTAAGTGGTTATATGATGTTTTGCATCTGTTTCATTATCAACACTTGTGGGAAATCTTGTGGGTCCTACAATAACGATTTATTCAAACCTATGAATTCACCAACATTTATTATTGACGTTTTAAGCAATGTTTTTAGGGATCAGTAAGCACTAGGTGCAAAGATTACATTGGAGGATTTTGATTTGGATATCATGCATTAAAGATTTGTCCGTTACATTTATATAAATGTTAGGGCTAGGAAATCTTTGTAATTTTGAACAAGTGAACATGTGAAGCATCGGCTTATGTAACAAATAACTTTGTTAATATCCAATGTATCTGTTTTAAACGACTTTTGGTCGTTCTACAATACATCTTGTGTTTTGATCTATGAAGTAAACACACCCCGGACCCTTATTCCGCTGCGAAACACAATTTGGGGGTGTTACAGATTGGTATCAAGAGCCAAGGTTATAGAGAACCAGGTCAAATGTTTTTGGCTGACTAAACCGTTAATCAAACATCGAATATCATACAAAGGGTTTTACACGGGACATACATATGTGCATACATTCATGCATACACTACTTGTTGCATTAGTTGGTTGGACTAGATGCATTCATAATTGATATACATGTTATGATATAAATGTATATTACTATAAGAGTCTTATATTAAATACTAATATAAGCTATTTTGAATTTTCAGATTCAGTCATGTCAGATTCGGATGAATCGGGGGTTACATACACGGAGGTTTCCAGCCCATTTGAGGATTTATCAGACATAGGATCACCGAGAGCCGATGATCACGAGTATCTTGAGCTGCCTGGGATGCCAGAGGACCCATACGTGGAGGCCGCTCTTCAGGCCCCACCCTCTCCAGATTACGTGCCTGGCCCTGAGGAGCCAGAGCAGGCACCACCTTCGCCAGATTATGTTCCAGGCCCAGAGCATGCTGATGATGAGATTGTTGCTGAGGATCAGCCATATGCTGAGGATGCCTCACCCACTGCTCAGTCACCTGACTATGTCCCGGAGTCCGATCCTGAGGCGGACCCGGAGGAGGATGACGATGAGGACCCCGAGGAGGATCCTGTCGATTATCCTGCTGATGGAGGAGATGACGGAGATGACGAGGAGGGGTCATCAGAGGATGATGAGGATGATGACATGGACATCGAGGCCGATGATGAGGAGGAGGAGCACCTAGCTCCTGCCGACTCTGTAGTTGTTGCTTTACCAGCTACTGATCAGGCCCCATCTGCGGAGGAGACAGGCGTTCGAGGACAGATGAGTCCATGCGGCCACACCACCACCACACCCTGCATATCGTGGTGAACAGCTAGGATTTCTTTTAGCTCCAGTACCTACACCAGTATGGTCTGATGCAATGTTGCACTTCTCGCTATATCTACCCCACCATCATCACCACTCTCCCCATGGTCTTCACCACTTCCCCAGATACCTTCTCCATCACTACCACTATCACCACCCTCACCTGTGTTATCACCAGCACCACCTCCTAGCCCCATTCGTTCATTGGGCTATCGAGCTGCTATGATTCGGATGAGAGCTGAGGCCGCATCTACTTCCCATTCTCTACCATTACCACCACCCTTCATACTCTCCCCCACCAGACCAAATGCGCACCATTCATTATGATACCACCACCACCCTTGCCCATATCAGTTCCTACTTCATCACCACCATTGCTACTACCATCTGCTAGTCGTAGGGAGGACAAACCCGAGGTTACCTTACCACCTCAGAAGAGGTTAGGTATCGCTCTTGGTCCTGGATACGAGGTAGGAGAGAGGCTCACAATTGGCTATACTAGACCGGCTGGAGGTCTAGGGCAGATTATGGCTTTGTAGCTACTATGGAATAGGGAGATCAGGCGAGATCCGACAGAGAGAGGGTTGGACATGGGTTCACCGACTCGTGGGACGAAGATAGTTGATAACCCTCAGGGGGCACCAGTTAGTACTGACACGGAGTTGGGTTGACATATGACAGCATTTGAGACTAGGGTTAGGCAAGACACGGATGAGATTTATACAAGGTTAGACAATGAGCAGAGTCAGAGACAGCTATTGGCTGGTCGGCTTAATATGTTGTTTAAAGACAGACGAGCACATGCATATACACGTCATCAGATGGAGACAGAGGCTAGATTGTCCCGAGAGGCTTGGAGGCGATCGATGGATGCGAGTGATCTTGCCCGCGGAGAGGTTTATGTCATTAGCGCACTACGTACTGGTCCAATGTCATGATAAAAAGTATGTAGAGAGTTGCATGCTGCTGATTGCAGGAGACAGGCTGTGATTTCAGAGATGCTAAAGGCAGATCAGAGGAGATCTGTAGAGATGAGAGAGTTGAGGATAACTGATCATACCCGACAGCAGCAGCTTATACAGACATTGACAGTGATTCAGTCATTATAGGGACAAGGAACCCGCTACAGGGACAGGTGACAGTACTCTCAGGGATAGGTTACCGCACTACAGGGACAGCAGGGACCCCTTTGAGGTTCCTGCAAGCCAAGCTGCCAGAAGGAGGCAGTAGCAGTATCATAGATTAGATCATGTTATGGTATAAAAGTTGCTGTAATGAATAGTAACTTTTTATAAAAATAGTTTTATAAAGTATTTATAGTCGTAAACTCGTTTTTAACGTATCTTTTTCGTTATAGATCGGTTTTTCAAGTTTCTTATCATTATGGAATCGTCATGAGGCGTATTATTTTTATAAAATATCATAACCTACTGTCCAAAATTCGTATTTGGACAGCCCCTAAGTTTTCATGTATGTTTCTTTATAAAAACCTTGTTTTTATGTATTATTAACTTAGTAGTTTACTATAAAATCTCTTAAAAACATATTTTACATATGTGGTACTTATAATAAAGTCTAATATCATCCCTAGTCCTTATAATTTCATTGTAACAAGTTCAACCCTTTTACTTTCATTATTTTCACATGTGAAGTTTAAGAAACATTATTAAACCCTAATTAGCCTTTAAACATGTTTATACTTAAACTATAAGTTAACATACTTTTATATTTACTTTTCCATGATATTTATAACATTAGGACATGAGAATAAGTGTATAAATTGATAAACTCAAATAAAAATCCATTTTATACATTTAAAAGTCATTAGTGGTGATTATGGGGCTATATTAGAACAATTAATACATAGAATCATAAGTAAAGGAAAAGTATAAAGGATTTAAGAAAACCTTAATAATGATGTAAGAGATGTGAAATGAGTTCTAAACCCGTGTTTAGATTCAAAAATAAAGCTTCCCAAGCATATATAAATTGATAGAATTTTAGTGATCTGTAATTACCAAGATTAGGTTTTCAAAACCCTAATCCGTCTTTTCTTTCTATTTCTTGATAAAGAAGAACCAAAGCTTTAGCCCAACACCTTAGAGTACCTTAAGTATGTTGTGTAAAGGGTTGTATGATCTTACAAAATCCAGGGTGTGGATTTGTTTTTAATTCTTATGTTGCCAGTGGGAATTTGAGTAACAAGGAAGAAAGAAAATGAAATTTGTTAAGTATAAAGAGGTATGAACTTGCTCATAGCATGCATGGCCCATATTATAGTCATTAAATATCTTCTTAACTTAACCATGTTACTATCTAACTCTAGTTAAGTTAAACCAAGCCAAGTTGGTAAAACAGGTGTTAGAGGTAGCCTTTTTAGTTAATACTAGATATTATGCAAGATGATGAATCTAGTTCTCATCTTCCAATTTTCGCATTTATGTATCTATTGATGTTAATTCATATTTTGAGTATTGGGTAATTATTCCGTAAGGTATTTGTTTAGGCGTAGTTAGGTTTTAGAACTTCCGGGTATGCCTAAACGTATTTTATTATGAAACACGTAAGAATTTTACGTAGCTCAATAAAAATAAAAATGAACAAAGTCATTATTTATCCGCATAATAATCATATAACCACTTGCTTGATGCGTAAACATTTAATCCTTTAAAACCCCGTTACATTGTAAGATTCATTTTTCAGTTTACGCGATTTAACTAAAGTTACGGTTTAAGAGCAATACTGCGTATAAACCCGAAAAATAAATTATGAATTACATAATGTCATACAATGGACCTAAAATACGAGGTGTTTATATTAATCAGTTTCTCTTACATACTGTGAAACTACTTGGGATATTAGCTCATTTATAATATCTACTTGAAATTTTTGGGATATTGCGCGCATTACAATATACACTTGAAACATTTCCCTAAATAATATTGTGCTCATTAACAAATATCCACTTGAAACATTTTTTGAATATTGTTTTCATTACAATATACCCTGAAACCTTTTAGGATTTTATATAAGGACACCTATATATGTAGTGTATGCGTTGCAAGTCCTTGTATTGGCAAAACTATGTAACATAGTAAAACCTATATATAAGGTTTTGGGATTTACAATTCGATACATACAAAAAGCCATGAACTCCACTAATACAACTTTATGTTTGACCCCTTTTAGATTTTTCTCGAAGTAAAATAATGCTTGTCCTATTTGAGAAAATGGGAGTCCAAACTTTTCAAGAATACTTTTCAAACACGACACTTAGAGGTCGTTCCTCTCATGACTTGTTCAATGGTATTATGAAGTAATCGCTCTAACAATATTGTCCCCAAACACATTTTCCGCTGCACCCAATTTGGGGGTCTTAACAATTGGTATCAAGCCAAGGCTATAGAAACAGGTTTTTTTCATATTTTACACAAGACTATAGCCATTTTCCACAAACATTGCATACAATCAAACATTTTCAAAGTACAACAATTTTCCGATGGATAGATGAACTCTCACTGAAAAACAAGGCTAGAGCCCTTGTCAAGGTATGGTGGTTGCACCATAGCCTCATTACCAGTACATGAATTCATACAACATAGATAACAATGTCTAATTAAGATGAAAGTAAAATAAGGTTCGCGTATTGTCCATAGTCGAGTAAATTTATTACTAGGTCGAGACGATGTAACAAATTCAATACTCATCTCAAGACATTCTTGTTGATGAGTTCAGATCGAGCCATGACAAAGTTTTTTTACGCAAATCGAGTACTTGATAAATTCCCTCGATAATGGTTAGGACTCGTGAGGCATTAATGTGAAACAAATTACGCGTATTACAAGTGGTAAGACGACTATAGTAATATTGTCTATATGATCACCGACCATTCAGTAAATAACACTACTTGTTTACTTGCGAACGTGACGTAAGAATATTATATATATATATATATGTATAAATATATATATACTTACCTTACCTTTTGTATTCTATAATTATTTATATAAGGGTTATTTATATAAATACTGGAACATTCCTTTAGGCAAGGTAGTACTATAAGCTCATAGTTTCTAAATGATACCTAAACATTAAGCTATCAAATATGATATCTTACCATCAACCATTTATGCCATGAGCGCATATTCATATTGACCATACATTACTTCACAACACTCTATTTTGGAGCATGACTTTTAGGAATTAAACTAATCCTACATTTTTGGGATTTTGAAGGAAATGACACCAAAAAGAGCCACAAGGTCAACACCAGTTATAGAAAATCCTACCACCACCACTGTCACCAATGCCCAACTTCAGGCAATGATTGACCAAGGTGTTACTGCTGCACTGGTAGCACGTGATGCAAACAGGAATGGTGATGATAGCCATACTTCGGGAACGGGTGCCAGAAGGACCGAATGCGTTGCTCGAGAATGCACTTACCAAGACTTCATGAAGTGCCAACCTCTATATTTCAAAGGAACTGAGGGAGTTGTCGAACTAACCCAATGGTTTGAAAGGATGGAGACTGTATTCCGCATAAGCAACTGCTTTGTAGAAAATCAGATAAAGTTCTCCACTTGTACTCTTTTGGCAGGAGCTCTGACGTGGTGGAATTCCTACGTTAGCATTTTGGTCATGATGTAGCGTATGCAATGACCTAGACAGATCTGAGAAAGAAAATGACGGTCAAGTACTATCCGAGGAACGAGATGACGAAGCTCGAGGCAGAGTTGTGGAATTTGAAATTAAAAGGTACCGATGTGACAGGGTACAAACAACGTTTCTAGGAACTAGCACTACTATGTGTTAGAATGTTTCCTGGGGAGTCTGACAAGGTTGAAAGGTATGTCAGTGGTTTGCCCGACATGATTCACAGAAGTGTTTTGGCGTCAAAACCAAAAACCATGCATGAAGCTACTGAAATGGCAACAGAGTTGATGGATAAGAAAATCAACACTTTTGCTGAACGTCAAGCTGAGAACAAGAAGAAACTTGACAACAACCACCAAGCTCAACAACAACTTCCCAAGAGGCAGAATGTGGCCCAAGCTTACGCCGCTGGGACTGGTGAAAGAAAAGAGTATGCTGGAACTCTACCGCTGTGCAACAAGTGCAAGTTTCATCAAAATGGCCCATGCACTATAAAATGCTCAAACCGCAATAAGGTCGATCATTTGACCCGAGATTGTTGGAGTTCTGCTACTACTAACAATCAGAGAACCCTCACATGCTATGAATGTGGGAATCAAGGGAACTACAGGAGTGATTGCCCGAAATTAAAGAATGGAAACCAAGCTGGAGGTGTTGGAACACGTGGAATGGTGCTTGCCTTAGTAGGAGGAGAAACCAATCAAGACCCTAACAACATTGAAGACGAGATCGAAGCTTAAAAGAGAAAGTTGTCTCGCTTTGCCTAATAAATCCTAAGTTGGAACTATCTTAGACTTTACCTCCTTAGGAGTCCTCGTTGTATTTCTCTTAAATTTCCGTTGTACGAACAATTTCAAATTACCTATCAAATCAATGTGTTGTGAAAATTTCGTCAACCTTACTTTAACTTTCTACTTTGAAAGTCAAATTATAACACTATTTTGACGAAAATGAGCATCGCATCGTTAGCCCTCAAATATACATAGCCTGATCAACTATGTATAATTCAGGAAGGACCATGCCATGCTGAGAGTAGTCACCTTAAAACTGCTCGTCGAGAAAACAATTTTCTATTTATATCAAGTTTTGTGTACGTATTCATAAAACATATCTATCACGAGGAACCAAACTAATAATCCTGATAACTAAGTAAACTCTTACACCATCTTACAATGAAGTCGACATCAAATCCTAAGCCAAGAAGCCGAGACACATCACTAGTCGCCTAGGACAATCCACTATTAAACTTACTCGCTAAAAGAGTTACGCCGATGTGAGACGTAAGCTAGTAGAATTTCAAGTTTTCCACTGAGTTATGCTTAAGGTATCACCTTAGAAAGGAGAAGTACGCTTTGGCAAACGGGGAAAGCTAAACCCCAGGTATGTTAGACCATCCAAGGTGATATAAAAGGTTGGATCCGTTGCTTACAAGCTTGAGTTTCCTCAAGAGCTGAGCAAGGTTAACAATACGTTTCACGTATCCAACTTGAAGAAATGCTATGCCGATGAACCGTTAGCCGTTCCGTTGGATGGACTTCATTTTGAAGACAAGCTTCAGCTTGTTGAGGAACCCGTTGAGATCGTGGACCGAGAAGTTAAACGGTTGAAGCGAAGCCGCATTCCATTAATCAAGGTTCGATGGAACTCCAAGAGAGGTCCTGCGTTCACGTGGGAACGTGAAGACTAATTCGAGAAGAAATACCCATACCTTTTCACCAAGACCGCACCGTCGTCAAGTTCTGCATCGTGAGCCTTGAGGACAAGGCTCGTTTAACGGGGGAAGTCTATAACACCCCGTGTTTTCAAGTCATTGACGACGTCAATAAATCTACTATTTATTTTTAGTGTTGTACGCGTTTACTTGTAATTTCATGTATTAAGTAAAATCGCGTAAGCTAAAAATTAGCGTTCAATGTAAACGGGCATCAAACAATTAAGCGTTTACATCAATCAAGTATTACATAATTATTTTGAGAATAATTACGGTCTTTGTTTATGTTATTTTTATCGGTTACGTAAAGTGTATACGTTTCGCGATAAATTAAGTTTAGGCATACCCGGAACCACAAAAATAATTATACGCTTCAACAAATACCCACGATTGTACCCAATACTCAAAGTTTATTAAATTTTACCCAAGTTAATATTACTTTCCCTTTTGTTCATAAGAAAATAAAACATTACATGAATACTTTCAAGTAAACACTTTTTATACCAAACCTACAACTAATAACTTACATAAAATAAACTAGAGATGTTGCTAAATATCAAAAGGCTTCTAGAAGACCTTTCCCCCCTCCTAGCTCACGTCTACAACAACAAGAAGGGACAAGGAGCACACATTTTACACCAACTTGGTCTTGTACATCATCTATGCCATTAAACCTATCTTTCCTTGTCTCTTTGACCAAAGACCAAGACCATGGACTCCTTAAGACCCTCACCATGTCCCTTTGACTAGTCTTATGTTATATATTCAAGCATGCATGAGTTAGATAACACTTACATGCAAAATTCTTAGCTAAAAATCAAACCAAACCCTCTCTTTGCCTCTCTTTTGGCCACGGCTCAAAAACCCCTTAATACATAATCCATATCAAATTTTCTACAACCTATATAAGCCATTACACATCCATCCTAAGATATACTAAGATGTTTCCAAGCATTGGTTAACCATTTTCAAGTGTTGAAGCATAGAATGTAAGATTTGGGTTTCAAACCTAATCTAGGGTTTTTATTATTGCAAGCTTGGTTTAAAAATCTAAACAAGGGTTTAGATTGTATTTCTCATCATCATACATCACTTTAAGGTTATCTATAAACCTTTATGTCTTTACTTTTCTCATTTTTATAAGTATATATGTTCTATATAGTTAAATCACCATTTAGGGTTTTAAACATGTTAAATGGATAACTTGCTTATGATTATGATTTTTAACACTTTTACATATGATATGTTTTAATGTTATATATCTTGATTATCAAAGTACATAGGAAGTATGGTAACATGTTGATTAAACTGGAAAATATATAAGTGTAAACTTGGAAGTAAAAGTTTACTTAAGGATGTTATGATTCAAAAGTGAGTTATACGGCGTTGTTTAAACTTGGTACTGGACAAATTTTGGACTTATGGATTATATTATATGTATGATATAGTATATTAAGAGTAGAGGAAAAACTTGTGGAAATTACTTAGTTAATTAAAAAGTATATAAAACAAGTTTAATAAATAAGTAAATATATAGATATTAAGGGGCTGTTTGAAATCGAATTCCAAACACTGGATATTATGTTTTATAAGTATTCTACATCTCGTGACGATTCCAAAAAGGTAAGAAACTTGTCAAACGGATAAATAACGAAAAAGTTACGCTAATTACGAGTTATACGTAAATTAAACGGATTATAAAATAACTTTTATAAAATCTTATTGAAATCAGCAAGTTGGAATATTTTTAACAAAATAAAACCATTTTTAGGATTCTAAAATGTTAAGAGTCTGATTTTTTTTTAAATTAATAATGAAGAGAAGTTATGAATTTTGCGAGAGACGGTATTATTCGGGTTTAATTAAAAAGTTTAGAAAATAATTTTATAAAACTACTTTGAACAGGTTTTTAATTTTTTAAAACACTATTCCATGACAAAAACTTTTATTTTTGTAAAACCATATATATAAAAATTAATTAGAATTTCAATACACAAGAACGTACTCGAAAAGAAGCACTAAAATATGGAGCTATTTATAGCGAATAAAATACGACGTTTACGGGTTGTTTGTTTGACGATTACTAAAACTATATAAATTGAATTTATAAACTTGGTCATGAACAGTAAAAAGTGCATGCTTATCAGAGGATCAAAATTATAAAAATGTCAAATTATGAGAACTCGTCTGAATTCGAAAGCTGTGGCATTGAAACTTTTAATTAGGGGCTTTTTAAAACGCGGAAAAGTAACGCTAGTTTTACTACAATAGTAATTATAAACGTTTGTTACTTATTAAACATAATTTTTCCCAAAACAATTGTATGGTGATTGACTATATTAGAATTATATGTTGGTTCATCAAAGTACTATATTTCTAGGGGTGTTTCCACAATGAGAGGACCTCTTTCGGAGGTTTGTTAGGCGTATCGGACGATGTTATTGAATTTACGATTATAATGTGTCCTAGAGCCTCATTACGTTCACTACATGACACTTCTTAAATTTGATTTAAACCCGATACGATATTTACGATTAATTATATAGAATTATGTAGAATACTAAGTGCTTAGTACTTATACGGCTTTAAATTAAATAGGTTGCATCTGACGGTTTACGTGACGCAGTTACTGTGATATACTTGCTATTCACTCACTTAAGGTGAGTTTATAGCCCCACGTTTTACATGATTTGTTTTAAAGTTTCTAGGGTGTGAAAGAGAATGACGAACCATGCTGTTTACTAATGCATTTATATGGTTGATATCAAAATGGTTTACATACTCTTTTATATGTCTCGCGTTGTGATACACTACTTGTTTATTTTTGGACGTAAACACATACTTGATCTTTTTACTCGAATGATTCGTTTAGATTAAGTTGGAACGGTGGCAGTTAATTACCTAGAGGGTCAAGCGCGACATTTGAGTGTTATGAGATAGATCTTTATTAGGGGGGGGTTGAACTTCATCCCGTTAGGTGGTGATTAGCTATTCACTTAGTTCGTGATCGAACTTAACGAACGTTTAAAACATTGTCGGAGCACAACAGGACATAATGATATTGAACCTTACGGTGCCTTGTATAAAGTGGCATACTTATAATGTGTCTAAGTAGCAGTTCCATGAATTAGGAGTAAATCATAATCATTATTTTTATACAAGATGAATCTTTACGTTGCCTTGAATAAAAGTGTACAAAATTAACTATTTTTGAGATATTGTGCCGCTTTATAATATCTATTTGTTGAAACATTTTGGGATATTTGCTCATTTCAATATGGGTTTTTCTAAACTATGTGCCCCCAGGGGCAAATGTTAAGGTGGGACACAGACTGTGAGTCACACCCTGATGGCCAGCAGTTATTGTTATTAATCATTATCAGACCCACAAATAACTGTTGGCCAATCAGGCCGTGACACACAGCTGAATGTCCCCACTTTAACATGTGCCCCTAGGGCACATGTTAGAAAAACCCTTACAATATATACATGGAAACAACTTGGGATTATATATATTTTATGGAAACCTATATATGTAGGTTTATGCGTTGCAATTCTTGTATGGGCGAAACTTATAACACAGTAAACCTATATATATATATAGTTTTGGGATTTACAGTTATTTATACAAAACCTATGAACTCACCAACTTTAATGTTGACACTTTTAAGCATGTTTTTCTCAGGTAAATTAGATGTTTGGCCTATATGATGTGCATTAGAGTCCAAACTTTTCAAGAATACTTTTTAAACGACACTTAGAGGTCGTTCTGGACCAGTGAGTTGAACTAGTCCAAATACCCTCGGCCCCAACACACGGCTGGTGTGAACGACACTTTCGACCTTAAAGTGCTTCAAACGGTTGTAGACCTTAATGCTTAGCATGAAATGTTAATTGTATGAAAACTCGACTTATGGAAACAATGTTTAACCAACATTTCCTAAAGTCGATTACGCATAGCACATAGCATATCATCGAGGAGTTTGGATGGTTCTCTCGCTTTGTCCGTCGATTTGCGGATGATATGGTTTCAGGAGCTAGGGGGTGTCGAGTATGGCCGCACTATCAGGAGGGTGGGTCGGTTGCTAGAGCACAACAATACCAAGGGTGGTGCGTTGGTTGGTCAAACACAGTAGCACAAAAAGGGTGCGTCAACTAGATGAGGGAGGCAGCCGGTTGGTATGAAACCAACAGTGCCTCGCTAACTGCCACCATGCGGCAACAACAGTGGCAGCAAACCACTATCACACGCTAGCGCAAGCAGCGGCAATAGCCGACTATGCTCGCATGCATGCGTGCATGGCTTATATGCAAAGAGGGTCTGGGTGGGTTGCTATCCAACGAGCAGCCACTTTGCTCATTGTGGTGCAGCCAACGACGAGGTACACCCTCGATGAGGCCATAGCCCCTCGTAGTATGTCTTATTGGTGGTCGTGTTAAGGTTTGGTCTTAGTCACATTACAAGTATTTAGTACATAATTCCTAGTCCCACTTATCCCCAGTAAGCCATTGCTTGCGTGCATGTTTTTAAAGTTTTCATAAGAAAATTTCTTGGTTCGTTACTCGTTCTTATGAACGACGTGTTTGCACTACTTTTCTATGCGTCGATATGTATGTTGCGTTAAAGGGCTTGACATACGCATGCATACAAGAACCACGCATGGGTTGTACCATGCGTGTCGTGCGCTTGCCATGCAAAGCCGAGGTTCGTTAAACTACATGGTAAATAACATATTAATGTTAAACTACAAGGATGACTTACCGAGGTCTGAGCTTGCTAGACGATGAGGGAAATGATGGTGCTGAGGGCTCGATTCACTCTTGATCACTACTTCTCTTGAAACCCGACGTCTCTAGACTTGCGAAACCTAGACCCGAGCCTTATTGTTTACTCCTTACTTTTAAAATTTAGTTATGTTAAGAGTGTGCATGCATGACCCTATTTATACTTGAAATATTCACTCGGTTCCTGAAGCTTTGCATGTGAATGAAATTAATTACATATACTGTTGATGTATGTTACTATTTGTTATCATTGTTTCTTTTCTAATACTATTAAGGCATCTCTACTATTACTTCCTTTTGAAATTGTATCAGGTAATACTATTATAGAATCTTGCTATTTCTTTCATTTCAATTTGTATCAGGTTTGTATGACGTATCATGTGATGGAGATATTCAAATTAAGAAATTGGTAGGGTAGTGTGTAAGGCTTGGTAATGATGGATGTTTCTTCATTATTGCATATTGCTTTCTATATGTTTTCATATCTACATATCAGATGTTGTGCACTCATATGTATATATCATGTATTGGTTTTCATTATGCTCTTATATGTGTACAATTTATTTTATCTTTGATGGATTCAGTTAAGAGTCGCCATGGTTATTAATTTGAATGTAGGTGGTTTTGTAAAGTGCTACAAGTAAATGGCTCGTTTCACAAAAGT
This sequence comes from Tanacetum coccineum, assembly GCA_026074375.1. Taxonomy (NCBI): domain Eukaryota; kingdom Viridiplantae; phylum Streptophyta; class Magnoliopsida; order Asterales; family Asteraceae; genus Tanacetum; species Tanacetum coccineum. Next base: position 40,571 of record BQNB010009680.1, read on the forward strand.
GAGATAAATAATCGTTACGCGTTCTAAAATATCCTTTTAGACATAGAGTAATAATGGTGATATTTGCGTGCAAATCAAACCTTCCATGACAAGGAGTAATGCATGACGATCATAAAATGACTTCTCGTTGAAAATTAATGGTAAATTTGCAAACTTGTAGTACATGACTTTTACTTAACGAAAAGGGAATCTAACTTTCTTACGAGGTGCCACAGCCTCCCCAGGTTAGAAGATTTCACCCACGAAATCAAGACGTTGTAGTAGCTGGTGGATTTTCGAACAAGTAAGGGTACTTGCTCTTGAATCGGTCCTCGCGTTCCCACGTATACTCTGGACCTCTACGTGCATTCCAATGGACTTTAATGATAGGTATACGGCTTCGTTTGATTTGTTTGACCTCGCGGTCCATAATTTCTACGATTTCTTCAACGAAGTTGAGTTTGTCGTTGAGTTAGATTTCTTCCAAAGGAATAACGAGTGTGTCATCGGACAAACATTTCTTTAAGTTGCAGACGTGGAATACATTGTGTACTCGGCTAAGTTCTTGAGGTAATTCCAAACGGTAAGCTACTGGACCAATCCTTTCTATGATTCGAAAAGGTCCAATATAACGAGGGTTCAACTTTCCATGTTTCCCAAATCGCATTACGCCCTTCTAGGGCACGACCTTGAGCATAACCTTATCTCCAACATCAAACTAAAAGGGCCTACGCCTCTTGTCAGCATAGCTCTTTTGTAGATCACGTGCAGCTTGCATGCGATCCCTAATCTTGAAAATATTTTCTATAGTTTCGTGAATAATCTCCGGTCTAGTAAGTTATGCTTCTCCAACTTCAGCCCAACAAACAGGCGATCGACACTTCCTATCATAAAGTGCTTCGAACGGTGCAGCTTTAATGCTCGTATGATAACTATTATTATAAAAAAATTCTACTAGGGGTAAATGTCTATCCCAACCATTTTTGAAGTCAATCACGCAAGCTCTTAGCATGTCCTCTAATGTTTGAATGGCTCTCTCACTCTGACCATCAGTTTGAGGGTGATAGGCAGTACTCAGGTTCAACTACGTACCTAATGCTTTATGCAAGGATTGCTACACTCTCGAAGTGAAATGGCTATCATGATCGGAGATGATTGACACCGGTATGTCATGCCTTGCTACTATCCCCCTCATGTACAGTCTTGTCAATTTTTCTGTTGAATCCATCTCCTTCATTGGAAAAAAGTGTGCAGACTTAGTAAGACGATCAACAATGACCCAAAGCGAATCGTATCCTGCTGCCGTTTTGGGTAGTTTGGTGATGAAATCCATTGTTATCTACTCCCATTTCCATTTTGGTATATCGGGTTGGACCAATAAACCAGAGGGCCTCTGATGTTCAGCCTTAACTTGCATCAAGTCAGAGCATTAGCTAACATATGCTTCCGGTTTACTTGATCTCGCGTGATTTCGTCCCTTGGTGTATTTATGTCATATATAGATAGGATTTAAGGGGTGAGTTCGCGCCGTTGACCACATAGCTACATCACCCTCTAATTGTTTTGGTAAAATTGTGTTTAATAAGTTAAAACGTTTATAATTACCGTTTTAGTAAAACTGGCGTAACTTTCGCGTTTTAAGCCTGATTCTCGCGTTTCTTATGCCCATCTTTTCGTATTAAGACGGGTTATCGATATTTGACATTTTCATAAATTTTCTCCCCTGATGAACAGTAACTTTTACTGTTCATGACAGACATGAGTTTTACATAATTCGTATTTGTCGTCGTAAAACCCGTAAACGTCGTATTTTATTCGTTATAGCTCCGTTTTTGATGATTCTTTCGAGGACGTTCTCGTATTTGAAAGTTCTATATATTTATGAGGTTTAAAAAAATATAACTTTCTGTCATGAATAGTAACTTTTATAAAAATAGTTTTATAAAAGTATTAATTGTCGTAAACTCGCGAAATTCATAACTCGTTCGTTATTAATTGAAAAATTACGATTCTTATCATTTTGGAATCCTAAAAATATGTATTATTTGTTAAAAATATAAACCCTTGCTGTTTATAATTTTTATAAAAATGTTTTTATAAAAATTTACTTACGACTTCGTTTATTAACGTATAACTCGTTTTTAACGTAACTTTTTCGTTATTAATCCGTTTAACAAGTTTCTTACTTTTTTGGAATCGTCGTGAAATGTATTATCTTGTAAAAATATAAAATGGATATGTAAAAATTCGAATTTTGGACAGAATGTTTGCTTGAGTTTGTTGAATCCATTTTTGATCTTTTCTTTATACTTTACTACTTTTGTATTTTACCACATGTCTCATATATCATATATATTATATATCATCCTTATATTAGCACTTACTTGTCCATAATAGTCCTTATGTGTCCAAGTTACCAATGTTAACAATTCCATTAACATACTTTAAAACCATAACTTACTTAAGTAACCCTAATTTACCCATAATCATCTTTACACCAAAATAGCTTGATACAATATTTTCTCATCCTTTTTAACATAATGTAAGTAATAACACCACATGTACATAAGTGTGTAAAATGATCATTTCAAGTATAAACTTCATTTTTATGTATAAAACCTAAATGGTGATTTAAGCTAAATACAATAATCATTGGTAGCATAAAAATGATAATTATAAAAACATAAAGAGTTTAAATGGACCTTATGAGGTATGATGATGATGATGTACAAGTACTAAACCCTTGTTTAGCCACAAAAACCAAGCTTGCACTAATAAACCCTAGCTTTCCTTAATAGAAACCCTAACTTCCTTTTACTTGAGAAATACTTGGAAATGGTGATTCAATGCTTGCAAATGCCTTAGTATATCTTAGAATAGGTGTACATAGAAGTGTATGGATTGAATAAAATTTTGTATGGGTTTGGTTGGGTATATGGTTTGAGCCGTGAGCTCTATAGAAGGAAAAGAGAGTGTTTTTGTGAATTTTTCTCTAAGTATTATGCTTGTATGAGTTACTTGCTAGTCATGCATGTATATAAGATGTTAGGTTAGTCAAGGGAACATGGAATGGTCCAAGGAATGGTTCAAGTGATGGTCTTTAGTCTTAGGTATGGTCTCTAGTCAAAAGACAAGGTATGGTGATGCATTTAAGAAGCATGGTGCTCTTTTGACCAACATGGAAGAGTTTTCTATATATAACCTTGTATAATAACTTTTGCACAATTTTGGCACAAAGAGCTATCACACGAATATTTGAGTAACTTTATGTATTGGTATAAATGTGGTATTTTGAAGCGTAGAAAAGTTTTTGTGGTTCCGGGAGTGCCTAAATGCAATTTATCGCGAAACGTATACACTTTACGTATCTGATAAAAATAAAATGATCAAAGTTAATAATTATCCTCAAAATAATTATATAACCCTTGAATGATGTAAACATTTAATTGTTTGATGTCCGTTTACGCTAAACGATAATTTTTAACTTACGCGATTTAACTTAACTATTAAAAATAAAAAGCGCGAACGCGTGAGCGCGCGCGATTCTTTTTTAGAGCGCGCGCGAGAGTAGGGAAGAGGGAGTCACCCAGCGCGCGCTACGAATGTTACAAAATGGCTATCACGATCGGAATAATTGACACCTGGCGGGTATTCCATTGTCTGGGGGGGCGAGGAGCAAATCTCCTTCATGTACAGCTCATCAATTTTTCTGTCGATAGCGAGTCTCTCTCATTGGCAAAAAGGCCAGACTTGGTAAGAACGATCACATGACACCAAATCAATCGAAATCCTGCTTGACCATTTGTGGGTACTTTTTGGTGATGATATCCATTTGTTATCTTCTCCTATCTTCCGCGAGCTGGAGATATCGGGTTGGACGCAATAAAACACAGAGGCATCTGGCTGAATGTTCAGCGCGAGAGACCTTGGCACAACAACACAGCGCGAGTTGCGATTTTTTTTTTTTATATGTGGTGAGTTCACCTTTCATGTTGTGGGGCGCCGCGCCGGCGAGAGAGGGAGGGGGGGTGGCATTGTAGGCAGTAATGGTACATCTTGTCGGATCCTGGATGAATAGAATACTTTGACTTATGTGACTCGTGCATAATCAAATATCTTGTGTCACCGTAACATGGTAACCAACTTCAATATTTTCAACCTTAACTGCTTCTTTCTGCGCCTCAAGGATTCGTGATGGAAGGTCCAAGCCAATGGTCATAACCAAGGCTATTACTCGTAAAGGTTCGATTCTTTCCTTTCGACTCAAGGCATCTGCTACTACATTTGCCTTCCCTAGGTGATAACGAATTTCGCAATCGTAATCACTTAGGAGCTCTATCCATCGGCGTTACCTCATATTGAGGTCCTTTTGGTCTAGGATATGTTGTATACTCTTGTGGTCGGTAAACATTACACACTTCGTGCCATATAAATAGTGTCTCTAGATCTTCACGGAGAACACTACAGCTCCTAACTCCAGATCATGAGTGGTGTAGTTCTTCTCATGAATTTTCAGTTGCCTAGAAGCGTATGCAATAACTTTCATTCTCTACATTAGTACCGCACCTAACCCTTTTATCGATGCATCACAATACACCACAAAATCTTGTCTGCCTTCCGGTAGTGCTAAAATAGGTGCAGCACATAGTTTTTGCTTCAATAGCTGGAAAGCTTCTTCCTGTTCTTCACCCCAATCGAACTTCTGGTTCTTTTGCGTAAGCTCAGTCATAGGCTTAGCTATTTTAGAGAATCCTTCAATGAATCTTCTATAGTAGCCTGCAAGACCTAAGAACTGGCGAATCTCCGAAGGAGTGGTTGGAGACGCCCAATTCTTCATAGCCTCAATCTTAGCTGGGTCCACGTGAATACCACTGTTATCGATCACGTGTCCAAGAAATTTTACTGTATTGATCTAAAATTCACACTTAGAAAATTTGGCATACAGTTCTTCTTTCTTTAACAACTCCAGAATAGTTTTCAGGTGTTCCTCATGTTCTTTCTCATTGCGGGAGTATATGAGAATATCATCAATAAACACAATCACAAACTTGTCCAAGTGTGGTTTGCACACACGGTTCATGAGGTCCATGAACACAGCAGGTGAATTAGTCAACCCAAAAGGCATAACTTGGAACTCGTAGTGTCCGTATCGTGTTCTTAAAGTAGTCTTGGGGATATCTTCTTCTCTAACCCTTAACTGATGGTAACCTGACCTTAAGTCAATTTTCGAGTAGATGCTGGATCCTTGTAACTGATCGAATAAGTCATCGATCCTGGGTAAGGGATAACGATTTTTCACTGTAAGTTTGTTCAACTCACGATAATCGATACACATTCGGAAAGATCCATCTTTCTTTTTGACAAACAAGATTGGTGCTCCCCACGGAGAGGAACTTGGTCTTATAAAACCTTTGTCAGAAAGTTCTTTTAGCTGTTCGGCTAGTTCTTTCATTTCTGCAGGTGCAAGACGATAAGGTGCACGTGCAACAGGTGTAGCTCCGGGTATTAACTCGATGTGAAATTCTACTTGGCGTGTCGGGGGTAATCCTGGCAAATCTTCAGGAAATACTTCCGGAAAGTCTCTGACAACAGGCACATCTTCAATTCGCCTTTCTGGGATTTCAGTTTCCTCTTTCTTCATCATTTGAACCAAGAACACTTGACATCCCTGGTCGATGTATTTCTGCGTTCTGATGCTCGAGATGACTTCTAATCTTGATTCGTTTTTAACTCCGCTTCTTTCGCCTTGTACAATTAGCATATCATTTCCATACGGAACACGAATGTACTTCTCATAACACACCACCTCTGCGCGATGTTCGGCCATCCAATCCATTCCGACGATGACGTCAAAACTTCCTAGTTCTATAGGGAGTAAGTCGATTTTGAATAGGTGATTTTGCAAGTTAAGAGTACACCCTCTTAAAATAGTATTTGTGGTTAGCGACTTTCCGTCGGCTAGCTCCACACTATAATTAGTATCTAGGGTTGTAGGATGGATGTCTATATATTTACTGAAAGCATATGACACAAAGCTTCTATCCGCACCAGTATCAAATAGCACCGAAGCATAAACATTATTGATCAGGAACGTACCATTCACCACATTGTTATCTTTCACAGCAGCCTCAGCACATAGGCTGTATACTCTGCCAGGTGCTCTGCGTTCTCCCTGAGTGCTGGTTGATGCTTGGTTATTTCCCTTAGGGTTTCCTTGATTTTGCCTTTGATTGTTTTGAGGATTTTGTTGGTTGCCTCGAATTTGGTTTCCACCGCCTTGACTTCCATTGTTCGGACACTTGTTCTTGTAATGTCCCTTCTCACCACATCCGAAACAAGTAACATCACTTCCCTGTCCTCCTTGGCTTCCGGGTCCTCTTTGGTTTGCAAGGCGAGGTGGAGCTCGACAGTCTTTGGCCTTATGTCTTGCCTTTCCGCACTTGTAACAAGCAGGAGGGCATGCGTCAGTGTGGTGTCGTCCACACTTTCCGCGGTGAGGTAACTTGCCAGCATAAGAACCTTGCCCAGCTGAAAAAACCCTTGTTGTCTCTGGACGTTTGTTCGGGTTGAGGTTGCCAGTGTTGTTGGTGTTGCTGGGGTTGTAGTTGTAGTGGTTTTCGTTCTATTTCCGCTTGTCACTTGAGTTTTCTCCTAACTCTTGGACCACTTGGTACATCAAACCTTGAGCCATGTCAATTGCTTCATGCAAGTCCACTGGTTTGGACGAGGTTACGTTACCCTTGATGCTCAGAGGTAGACCTTCGATGTAACGTTCCAACAACCGGTCGACGTTGGGTACCATTTCAGGGCATAAGAGGATGAGTTCTTGGAATCGTTGATTGTAGGCGGTAAGGTTTGTACCTTTCACTTTTAAATTCCACAGTTCGTTTTCTATTTGTTTGACTTCATTATGAGGGTAGTACTTTCGGATGAACATAGCCTTGAAATCACTCCAAGGTGTTGCATAAGCGGTATCGAGAGTAACAGAACGAACATACACGTTCCACCAAGTTAAGGCACTATCTAGCAGTGTGCTAGAAGCAAACTTGACTCTGTCACCTTCTACAACGTTGCATATCCCAAATTGAGATTCTAGTTTCTCAAACCATCGGGTTAAGCCTACAACACCTTCAGTACCACGGAAGTTTTCATGCATGACTGCACAGAATTCTTTTTAGTTGCATGCCTTATTCTAGGAAGAGTTGGATCCTAGGTTGGTTTCTTCTTGAGTGCTTGCAGCATGAGTCACAGCGGCAGCTGCGAGTGCTTCAGCTACTCTTGTGGCAATGAGCTGGTTGAGCATCTGAGTGTCAATGCCACTGTTGATGTCCACATTGTTTCGGTTGGTCGAACGGTTGACTGGAGGGTTCCGGCGGATAGTTGGGCGTCGTCCGGGTGCCATTTTCTATAAGAGGGACAATGGAAGGATAGTTATGACATGCACGAAAATTATATGTGTAAAGATATTACTACAAATGACATGTCTCTCGAAACCAATATTGTTATTATTCACAAACACAATGTTTATTTCAAAGAGTACGGGAATACAAGAGTTTACTAGCCGTGACAAACCCATAGCTTAGTGGTTGTACAAAAGACAGAAATAAAACTAGTTGTTGTTACGGTAGATTCGCTGGACCACTTTCTCGAGTGCCTCCTTCCTCTTCTGTCGTGCTTCCTCCTGAGCATTACTAGCACGATACTCCGCATCCTCACACATCTGTCTAAGTTGAGTAATCAGTTCGTCCACAGATAGTGTCTCTAACGAATTTTCCTCAACTCGGGGCTTCACATCCCACAGTGTCATGAAGGCTTCTAACTCCTCCAAACAAGCATTTAGGTAACGGTCCATGTCCTCGAGAATGGTATGCAACTGTCCTCTAAGGCGTGTCGTGCATACGGTCAAGACTGTTTCAGGAACATGCACCGAACTCTGACCAGTTTCTGTCCCGTAGGCAGTTAGAGCTTCTTCTCTCCGGGTGGGGTCCGTTTCAGCAATCATCCGCTGGTAAGCAGCCATCGAGAATGGGGATGAAGGTGAGGGTGGTGGAGTAAGAGGGTCAAGTTGATAATCATCAAGGTTAATAGCAGAAATTCGGGCACGTTCAGCAAGATTTGGCTCAATGGGCAAAACAGACATACGAGCGGTACGTCTGATAGTTGGGGAAAATGATGGTACGGATGGCAAAATAAGTAATCCGAGAGTAGGACGTCTCCTGTGATACACCTGAGGGAGTGTGTCAGGGAGTCTGGGAGGTACCAGTGTAGTGTTATCGGTGTGTCTCAATTCATCCGAGTTCGACATGTTCGCTGAGACAAAAGTATGAAATAAGGATATAGGTATGTTTCAAAATACGCATAGTTAAGCCTGTTTAATACACATGTAACCCATATTAAGTATATGTATCTCATATATGTCTATTTCACATGTATCCCATTTTAATATATATGTACTCCTTTGATTGTTGATTCCTATGTACCCCATATTGAGAAACCAACAATGACAGACAATAGAAGCATAATAAGCATGTTAAGCAGATAAGTAGTTATAGTCTAGTGCTACCTAATGCAACCTAGTTCTCTATAACCCAGAGCTCTGATACCAATCTGTCACACCTCTAAAATATCATAGTATAATGGCAGCCGAGGGCGTGTGACTTCATGATTATCATACTTCTAAGCAATACAGAACGACCTCTATATGAGACGTTTTAAGAAAATTGATCACTTGAATTAGGAAATAATAAATTGTTTAAACATTCAGCGGAAGCATAAAAATAGACAATACGACATCGTTTTTAAATAGTACAAGTGATCTTCAGATAACGGGAAATGACTGCAATGCATGAGACTTCATATAGCATCTTCGTTCTTAACACCTGAGAAAACATTGCTAAAGTGTCAACATAAAGTTGGTGAGTTCATAGGTTTGTCTAAGCAGAAAATGTAGTGTTTATGAATCACAAGATTTCATCCGCATATGACAATATAACAGATACAAAGTCATATAAATTGCATTACTATTGTCTAAGCTCATGACACCGAAGCGTTAACATATACCAACAATAAATGAAATGCCCTTGCAGGTGTCTAACCCGGGACACCCGTAATCTGACTCAAATGAAACTGTGTCTGCTTGACTAATGTCAGTTCAAGACAAACAGGGATGTCAATCCCGATAGATCTATCCATAACATTCGCGCTTACAAGGAATTAACGGTTCATGATAAATCGGGCAATTAGCAACTTGGGTTAAATCGGGACTTAGACCAATTAGTAATGAGTAATTGTACTTGTATTCACACGTTTGAAATAAGCAATGTTCTCACCCCAAAAGATGATTTAAAACAGTAGAGTAGGGGCTATGAAAACTCACCTTGACAATTAATCGCCTTGAATGGGGAGATTGGATCTATACGCGTCAAATAGTGACTTGGTCAACACCTAAGCAGATACGATAAATCTGAGTGTCCCTTCTAAAGACTCGATATAGGAATTATCCAATTTATTTGCCTAATAATAAATTATTGCTTTGTGTTCTTATATTTCGGATCAGACTGTTGGCTCTAGGGATGATACACGACTACGCACCTATAAGTGTTTATACCTAATTTAATGTAAATATGTGCTTAAGATCACATGGTCATATTGTTAAATATTACAATTTAGGTTTTAATAATATTTATTATTTACCAACTATTGTCTTCTCATCGTGTTCGTTCGTCGACGTTAATTAATTTGCTATAATTTATGTACTTATATTTAATATGGCTTTTAAAATTCATATTTTTTTAAAACTCAAATAAGTTGTAGAAAATATTTTTAGTTTGACTAAAAATTACGAGTCGAGCTGAACTCGTTTACTAGTTTGAAAGTCCGGCTCCATTGATAATAATTTTAAACCATCAACAATATCGCTTCTAACTTATTTTCATTGAAATACTATACTCGTTAAAATAAATATACTTGTTAAAATAACTATACTCGTTATTAAATTGCAAAATAAATTTTGAAACTCGAACCGGGAGTTCGACATCTACGCATGTAATCCTATTTCTACGCCAAGTTTTACAATGAAAATAATATGATTGTTTATTTATGCCAACTTGTCTACTTTACAAGAAAATAAAACATGCATTCATTTGTCCAAAAGTCCATCACGTGCACCCTATTTCTTTCTTTCTTTTTGCTGCTTACTGTCGCACAATAGTGAGTTTACAAACTCACTGTTTTCGGTTCATTATTTCCACTGTAACCCACATGTATATATATATATATATATATATATATATATATATTCATTTTTCCTTCTACCTCGCAGGTTTCTATCTATATAGCTAGCATGAGAATTACTCATTTCCAGGTACTAGGACGTTCGGTGTGTGTGGAGTAAGTTCAACAGCAGCTGCTGCGTTTTCTTTCCTTTTTTCTTTGTTTTCTGTCGCACACGACAGGAGGTTTGACAACCACTTTCGTGGTGTCATTTGCTTCTACTCACGCATCATATATAGATTATCACATGTATATATGGGTATATGGAGTACACAGGTTACACCCTTTTCTTGTTTCCCTTTAGTTACCCATCACACGCACAACAGTGAGTTTATACTCACTGTTTTCCCTTCCCTGGTTAAGCAAACAGACGCAACAACATGCAGGTATTTGGTTTTTGTATGGATTTAAACGTGAGTGTGCCTTAGGTGGTTAACACCTTGAGGGCTATATTTCGAGATGCTAGCTACCTCTCGTCTCAAGCAGAAACACAGTCACAACGGTAGATCTTTAACTCGTCCTATGCTTGCTAACATGTGACACAGGTAAAAGGGTTTTGGGTTCGAAACGACACGCACCGCGTGCTCGTTCTTACAGCGTCAATGACGCACCCACAGTGAGTAAAACTTGGTTGTGGTTTGCCTTGGGTCTCGTGGATACGCCCCGCTGCACATCACAGCTACCATATGGGGGTTTTCCTCACTATTTCATGTGAAACCCTAATGGTTTGCTAACCCTTAACGAGTCAAAATAGTAAGTCTCATGTGCGTTTGGTTTCTTTATTGCTAGTACATTACGGCATGTTAGTTACAGGTTTTGTTATACATTTCTATTTCATGCGTGTTGCGATGGGTTTAGCATGCGTGCGCAAGCATAAGGCATGCGTTCATCATATGTCATATATAGTCTTAGCATGGTCGAGGTCTTTGGTCGGTTTACCCTGATTAGTGTGGCTTTTATAAGGTATATTTCAGGTTGTTATTTCATGCGTAATACTTTGTTTACAATTTTATTATATGTTAGCATTCCACGCATGTCACAATTTAAAGTGTTCGTATGTGTATGTACTTATCAGGCACGTTTTGGTTATAAGTCGTGCGAATATCATGCGAGGTCGAGGCTTGTGTGAATGAGACTATAAGGGTATGCGACATAGCATGAAAATCGTTAAGCAAGGAATAGAAAAGAGCTTACGAAGGTCCAAGCGAGGAAGATGGTGGTGATGAAAGAACTCGAACCTCTCTTGCTTCACTCCTTTATAACCCGTCGTTCACCTAGCTTGTGCCCTCAATGTAATTTAAACTCGAACCATTTATCCTTCTTTTTGTTTTTAGGTTTTAGTTGTGATGAAAATAGCTAGTGCATGGTTCCCTTTTTATACTCATTTTGTGTGATAGGTTACTGAAGATTGCATGAGAAATGTATAATTCATATACACTGTTTGTTTGTGATACTATTTGTAATGATCATTCTTTTTATAATACTGTGAAAGGATAACTACTATTGGTTGATTTGAATTGAGAATGCAATTGAAACAAGACGTAGTAGTTGAGTATTTTCAAAAGGTTGTAGGACATTGTATGAAATGTAATGATGGTGTTGCCTTGCCCATTTTGAATTTGTTACTGATTGACTTGATATGAATTTGTACATTTGAGTTTTGAAGTGGAAACGAACGTCAAGTCGTATTACTTATCTAGTAATGTATAAATATTGGTTCTTTTATATTTTGTTTATTGAAGTGTGAATGGGTTCATATAGTCGTGCGACGTTGATTCACGTGGCGTAAAAATAAAATAAAATATTTATTGTTACGCGATCTCTAAAGTACCCCTTTTTGATCCGTAAAAATGATGATTTATGCGCGTTATTATAACTTTTGACTAACACAAAATGTTGTACGTCGCTTGAAAGATAACTTTTATTGGAAAAATAACGATACTTTTAAAATAGTTTGTGATACATACTTTGCATAACGGGATAAAAGTTCTACATTTTTCCGAGGTGTCACAACACTGAACCCGCTGGACAGGCTGAATCACCTTCCTTAGATGTTGAGCTACCTCTGACTAACAGTGAAACGGAATCAGATAAGGAAGTACCTGTGATTAATGCTGGAGATCAAGATGAAGGCCAGGCTGGACCAAGCCCTGGTAAACAAGATGAAGGCCAGGCTGGACCAAACCCTGGTATACAAGATGAAGGCCAGGCTGGATCAAAACCCTGGTGATGCTGCAGAGTCTCAACCTCAACCAAGTCATGGGGTTCATGCTGGACCAAACCGTGAACACATGGACTTTGAGGCTACTGATGCTTCATCTCAGCAAAAACCAGAGCAAATGAATGAGGAGTTTACCACAACTGCTTACCCAAATGTTTAGGAGAACCTCAAACTGCCAACTGAAGATCAGGTGATCCTAGAAGAACCTGCAAGCCTTGTCTTCTCTGCAAAACCTTGATAAAGATCTCAGCTTTACTGATCAGTTTTTCGTGGAGAAACCACATGAAGAAGAATCAGGGAAAACGAATGCTGAAACAGAGGTTCAGTCAATGGTTTTAGTCCCCATTCATCAAGATACTTCTTCGGTTCCCCAATGCCATACGGTTTTATTGATCTCCGACGATGCAATCCAACGCTCCTACTACCACATCAAACAACAACAACCTCAATAATCACAACAACAACATCTCTACCACCACCTTCTCAACCACAACAAAGCACCACAGATCCGATCCTAGTAAGTCGCATAGGTAAGCTGGAACAACATATGTCAGATCTGATTCAAAACAACTTAGCCCTAGAAGAAAGGTTAGACAAACAAGGGACCCGACTATACAACTTGAAGAATCTCAATATTCCCCACAAGGTGAGCCAAGCAGTTGATGAGATAGTCAATGATGCAGTAGACTGGGCAATGCAAGCTCCACTTCGAGCTCGCTTCCAGGATCTGCCCACCATTGATATGAAGGAAATACTTCAACAATGGATGTTTGAAGACAACTCCTACAAGGCTCATGAGGCTCACAATGACTTGTATGAGGCTCTACAGAAGTCATTGGAGCTAGATGATTCAAATCAACGTCTAGCTAATAAAGAGGAAGCTCGTAAGAAGAAAAGAAAGAAGCGTGCAGCTCCAAGAACTCCTTTTGGGTCTCCACCTTCTCCGTCACCCCCTCCAGCAGGTGCATTTGGTGCTCCAGGTACTTCAGGTGCATCGAGATCCTCTCTGCTGCCACCACCTCCTCCTCCATCTACTGGTGCATCAGGATCTGATCCGCTACAAGGCAGTAAGGCTCCAAGCTCGTCCAAGCCTGCGGTGTAACATCTGGCAATTTTTGAAACTTTAAATGTCTATGTTACCTTTTGACATTTTGGGTCCGGTTCGAATTTTTTTTTCATTTAGACTTTTTACCGTCGCATAAAAACAATTGCCGCGTAGCCTGTAAATTTCAAAATATATTTAAATAATAAATCATAATTATTATTATTTATCTCTCATTTATAAACTAAACATTTGCTCGGTTCCTGAGACTTTCAAATTACATGTGAAGGGGTACACTATTGAAGAATATAACAATAGTGTTACTTCCTAATACTATTTGCTATCATTGCTATTCCTAGCACTATTTGAGAATATATACTATTCATAATACTATTCCTAATACTATTCCTAGCACTATTTGAGAATATATATTATTTCTAATACTATTCATAATACTATTCCTAATACTATTCCTAGCACTATTTGAGAATATATATTATTCCTATTTTTTTAAAATTTAAATCAGGTGATGAGACGTAACTATGTGAATAGAGAAACGAATGGTTAGGTAGGGTTGGTTGTAAGAATATACTATGTGGTGTCTTAATTATATATTTTTTTTAAATTTTGGTCAAGGTTGTCGTGACTTTAAATTGTTATTGCTATGTCTTGGTTGGGAGAGGTTCCGAGATAAAAAATTTATAGAAAACTTTTGGGCTTTGCGTGGATTAAAGTTTTATTCAAGCCAAAATATATTTTTCTGTCAAAGCTTAACAGTGTTACTAAATAAATTTACAATGTTTGTAATTAAATTATTATAAAAAAATTTATTGAAATGTTATCAAGTAAAATACTACATTTTTTTTGGAAAATGATTTGGGAAACAATGGCGCAAGTTTCGTGACTCGAATCGACCGTTAATCTGTTCAAACGATCGTCCGATATCCGGATACGTTATCAAAACTACAATATTACCCCCTCTATTACACAATTCACCCTCTATTATTTGGTACTTGTCACTTTACTTTAAAAGTTTTATTATAAATAAAATTTTATACCATTTCTTTCATTTCATTTTTTTTAACACACACTTAAACACTATTCCCCTCCATAAAATCCGGCCACCACAGCCACGCACCGGCCCGCCACCCCGCCGCAGTAGGCACACTCCACCGCAGCCGGGAAAAAATTCTCTGCGAGTTTTCCTGCGAACTCCAAAAATCGCTCATCTTCACCGATCTATTCCGATATACCACACCACGCGCCACCCTTCCTCCAGCAACAGAACTCCTCACAATCTCTTCCCAACACCAAAGGCTGCGTTTTTGGTTTACTCCGGTACCCAAAAGTGTGCGTTTTGTTGTTCGGCAGCGAGGGTGCATACGCGAGAGTTCGCGCCGTTGCGTCGTGACCCAATATTCGCGGTGTTGTTATAAGTTTTCGTTTACTTGGGTCCTGTTATTTTGTTATTTAATATGTGTTGAAATCCCATGGGACCTTTGCGTTTGACTTGTCGTTGCTAGGTTGATTGATCGGCATGAAGCAGCGTGTACTAGGTTAAGTAATATGAGGTATTGTAAGGATTATTTGGTCGAAAAAATAATTTTGACAAGTTTTGTAATAATCGACCTAAAAAAGAAAGTTTAGAAAGTATTTCTGGCGGCCTGAGACTTTGTAAAATTGATATTTTTGATTTGATAATATCGAAGAGGGTAATTTTGGTGAACGTTTCGGTAACTTTGAACGCCCTGAAACTACTTAAAAACGAAAAAGTCAATATAGAAATTGAGTTCTGAAAATACATGTTAAAATTAACAGCTATTTAGGCTAAAAATAGCTGCTGGTCTCGATTTTCATACTGTCAATTCGGGCATTTTTCGAGTTCCGTTTCTAGTCCTTCCGGCGGAAACACGAAAGACTCGTCGGGAGCGATGTTTTGCCTGAAGTTACTTTTTTGGTCTAATTACGAAAGTCTGATTTAGGGGTCAAAACGGTGGTCAATCAGTCAGCAGTTGTTTTTATAAAATTTTTATTCATCAAGATTTAATAAGACGGGCATTTTTGGTCATTTTCTTTCGAGATTCAAAGTCTCTCGGCCAAAACTAAAAAGTCGTCCGGAATGTTATTTCCGATAAAATCTCTTTTATTCGGGTCGTGGAAAACGTTGATTTAGTGCTCGTTTGGGGTAGGGTCAGATTTGGTGTCAAAATGTATAAAGATATAAAAAGGACATATAAAGACTTATATAATGTCTTTACTAAGTGCCAAAATGTAAATAAAAATGGTTAAGTATTAAAAATATACTTAGGGTTTTATAAAATACCAATTAAAGTTACTTTCATAAATAAAAAAAAGTTTTCGAAAATAGAAAGTATTCTATTAAGTAACGTTAGAATAGCGTAAGCAAAATGTTTATAAACTCAATGAGTGGGGGTTTTTCAGGATTAAGTCGCGTAGTGGATCCTCATACACATGTATTTTGATATATATAATATATTATGATCTTTTGCCGCTACGATGTACACATCGTCCGATGGTACTTTCGCGAGTATATTATAATTAAGCGACATCTATAGGTCGTGATCATGTTGCCGATTGTTCGTGACTACTTCAACTAATCGATTCGACTGTAGCTTTCGATCAATGAGAGTTTATAGCCCCTCTTTCACTTGTTTTATAATTTCTTTACAAATCTCGGGAGAGAATACATGCTCATTACAACTTTGGTTCTGCATTATGTGTACATACTTGTTTTACATTACTCATACTCATTTACAACCGGTTTGACTTGATTTATATTCATACACCTTCTGTTCTAATTTTGGAGTTAAGGATTTAAAGCTGTTTATGGAATACAAATGGTTATTTCTTTGGACACCAAGTATATTTTGGTTATATTTCATGTTTACGTGTTGCCTATGTAGACGATTAGACCCTTCAATGCCCGAAACTATATCATGAACTGTTAATTACAGATTGTAAGCGTGAATGTTATAAATAGATCTATTGGGACTAATTATCCCTATCCGGGTGAGTAGCGCTCACTGTGCCGGTGTACCGGACAACGGGTATATATCATGTCAATTTCATTTGGTGTCTTGGTCAGACACCGGTAGGGCAGAAATACATTTGGCATATTATATGCTACATAAATTAGCTTCAGTGTCATGAGCTTAGCGCAACAGTAAATACATTTTATGTGATACTGTATCTGTTATAGTAGTCATATATTTTAGAAATCTTGTGGTCCACACTACTTTGTTGAACATTACTGGTTATTAAACATTTTTTCATTATACTGCGGTGGAGCAGTAGACATTATTCTCTTTTGAATTCAACATTTACATTTACAAAAATCTATGAACTCACCAACTTTATGTTGTCATTTTTTGTCTTTTCAGGTGAGGAATCTGCGTTGTAACTGGTGTAGAAAGCTTCGTTTGGGGGGAAAATTTTAAATTTCAAATTTTAAAGTTTTAATACAAACTTTATTTTAAATTAAAAATATATTGTAAACAGTATTTAGTGAAAAAAATACTTTAGTACTAATTAAAAGTGGGATTAAGAGAAAAAATATTTTATTGAATCACTAATGCATAGCTTAATTAATTTCTGTATTGATCCAAGATGACCTTTTAAATAGTGATCATCACTAATCTACGAAATGAAATTTACATTTAATAATTTTGTAAACGTTATTTTTAATTGTAAACGTTTTTTGTTTACATTTACTTATTATCAAAACGTGTGAAGAAGGGTCGAAACAAATACTACAAAAACAGTTTTAGATATTATTTGTCATTAACAAAAATTATCAAAGTTTTAGTGGGTATATATGCAATTCCCCCCTTATATTTAGGGGGAGTTTGCACTATAACATACCCACTAAAACTGAATATTTTATGGATTCTAATACAAATAAATATCTAAAAACATTTATTTCATATTTTTCGACCTCTACAACGTTAGATAATAAGTCAAAAATTTAAAAACGTTACAAATAAAAATAACGTTTACAAATTATTAAATGTAAAATTTCATTTCTAAGATTAGTGCTGATCACTGTAAGTATGGACAAACAAATTAAATTAAGCATGTATTAGTGATCAATAACAATATTTTTCTCATCATAAACCCTCACTTTTAATTCAACAAAAGTATTTATTTCAAAAATACTTTTACAAATAATTTTCTAATATAACAAATAAAAGTCTTTTATTAAAAACTTAAACATTTGTAAATCAAATATTCCCGGCCCAAAACGGAACTTCTGACACAAGATACAACAGATCACTCACAAAAAGACAAAAAAAATTAAGCGATTCTAGGCAGCGGGCCCCCTTATATAATAAGATGACGACCGCTCTGGACCTCACCCAATCAGAGCCGTTGGGATTCATGCCTAAAATACTGCTTCATTCCTAACACAGAAAATCATTCCTCTTTGAAACGAAATGTTTTAGTCTTTTACTTTCTCTCTCTAAACCTACTTTCTCTACTAAAACTCTTGATCACAACAAATTATAAGATCTACAGCGTTTTCAAGTGATCTAAATCTCTTCTTCTCCAACGCTTCCTCTCATTCAAGTGGCAAGAAGAAAGAAACACTCGTATTCACAAGAAACAAATTGTTAACTTAGTGCTCTCTCCCTCACTTTCTATCTAAGTAACCAAAAAACTCTATTGTAATTTATCTGTTGTATTTGTGAGATTCACGAACATTGTAAGATCACGATTAGTGATAGATCTTGTGAGTGTGAACATATCTTGTGACACGTCTGACGTAGATTGCATTTCTAGCTAAGATTAGGACTCGACATTTTTAGTTTAGTGTCACGGAAAATAATGTAAGACGACTGTAACTCGTCATTCTCTCGCCATAAGGGAGCTTCAGCTGACATAGACTGCAAAATCTCGAGTAGTACAATACTCAGAGAGTGGCTAGGCGAAAAGAGGTTCTTCGTAGACCGAACGCCATATAAAATCTCCTACTGACTTGCGGCTGTTTGGTCTGTTTCTTCCTTATCCTTTTACAACTATATCATTATTGGTTATTCCGTTTTCGATTATTCATAGTTATGCTTATTCATCATTGTGATTATGAATGGACATATAAACATCAGAATCTATACATTTTTGAAAGTAAACTTTTAAACCGTAAAACAACGATTGATAAAACTAATTCAACCACCCCACCCCCCCCTTCTAGATTCCACAATTAGTATCAGTAGCAAGGCACTCAAGATTTTTAACACACATATATTCGTAATTTAACTAAAGCTTGAATCGATATATGGATTCCGTTAAATATCTAGAAGGGCAATCTATGCAAAGACCACCAACTCTTTGAAAGACGATAGTTTTAATTATATACAATAAAAAATAAGATTCGACAAGACATATGTTAAATCAAAAGATACATGGATCTTTGGCATGTTATTACAATGATGGATTTTCAACCTATTGTACAAAATCTAGAAAACCAAATTAGATGACTGTTGTCCCTTTTGAAAAACAAAACGATGACACACTCAAAAAGAGAGCTTGCGAAAAATAATGAAGCAAAATGTTATCTCACAATGCTATTTGCCAAGAGAAAACAATATGAAAGAATTTTTCACTGCATGTAAATCACGCGGGGGTGGGAAAAAAGAGTGCGGCAAATAGTAAATTTAGAAAACTTTGTAATCACACTATCAAGGTTATAAGCAAGTCAAAGAAATAAAGATCACGAACACACTTTTGGTCAACAATATGAACAATTCGTCAGTTTCCGAAGACGAATATATAGATAGAGCCTTTTTTGCTATATTTCATACATATTCTACATTACTAGGCTCTTAAAACTCCTTGCGATGAAGGTTATTCTAGTAAGAACTACGTAAGAAAGTTCTTACAGGGCTCATAACATCCTAAATATGACACAGAGCAAAGGCCACTACGATTGAAGATCGAAAGGACTTAACGTCACTTATTACATCCTGATGGAAAAAAACTTATTCGGAGAAACTCAAATGATACACGGAAATGATCATCAAGAAAGATTCCGAAAATAGTCAAACGCAAAAGTGAAAAGGACCGGGTCTAATTTGCTTTTAAAGGCTAATCTAAAGAATCTAATTGCGATGAATAGTGTTCGACTTCCGGTACAGTCTGAATGACACGAAGAGTACGCCATGTGCGGATAAGAGATAGACTTCAAGAGTTCTTTTAAATGAAGAAGGTAGATTCGTTGCAGACAACCTACGAAATGACAAAAAGACGTCAAAGAAGTCGTGATGACAAGAACGGTAAAGGTGATAGAAAATGCTTTAGATTGGACAAACCCAAATCATCGTAATTAAAAGCACAGTCCAAAACCACCGAAAGAAAGAACCAATAGCTTTTTTCGGACGAGCTCTATGGAAGCGATAGCGATGAAAAGATGATGAAAAAGTCAAAGAATGCAACACGTGTCGTTGTTAGCTCACGCATCACAAGTAGCAGAGTCATGTTCATCGAACCATCTTACTTTAGTGATAGAAAACTTACAATTGATATATAGCTTCTAGACAACAAATAGATAAAGGAATTATGCAAAATGAGTCTAAAGATAATCACAAAAAAACAAAAGTTAAACAATACAACTAGAAATAGTCTATAAAATAGCTTTTAGAGAATTAAAAGATAAATTGTCCACACATCGAGAAACACACACAAAGGACGTTTATCCGATTTGCGCAAAAGTGTCATGTACTAAAATTTGCACAATGACAAAACATCAAAGATGAATTAACTAGATTTAAACAAAATTTGAAAAGAGTACACATTGCTTCTGAATGAAACATGTTAAATAACACATCAAAAACCCTCCGATGATAAACTAGGTTTTAGGGTATCTAATTCATATAAAGAGCATCATCTCAGTAGTAAATTTAATGGAAATAAAATTAAAGAAAATCTTCAGCGAAAAAGGCGTATTCTGATGTGAGGTCAGTAAATATAGGACGGCCCCCTTACATGTTCAGGGCGGCACCCCCAAAACAATAAATATGGGACCGCCACCAGCAACGCCTGGATCTGAGAAAACTATTTCTTTTCAAAAATCCATTTTGGGTCCTAGACCAAAACACATAATTGTAAACAAGGCCAAAGATCCCCGTTGCTAGTGACAATGATGTTAACGCAATTCTATAAGCTCATTTCAAAACCCAGAGTTAATTTTTGAAACCCAATTTTAATCAAAAACTTCCACCTCCTAGAAGAGTTCAATAATAATTATTCTCGTCCTAAACACCGCAAACAACAAAAAGACACGTTGGATCGATCAAAACCAACCTACATGGCATATTCCCGTAAGTTGGAATATAACTTTATCACAGTCAAAAGTTACAATGCATGGGAAAATTGTCTTAAGAAGAAAAAAACAAGAATAAATAAGAAAAGAAAAGAAACGGAGAAAAAAAGAAGTAAAAAAAAAGAAAAGTCAAAATCCATTCTCAACATCCAACCAATTGACATTCAAATGCAAGGGATGATTAGGCACTAACACTTTTGGACCCATGAGATTATTAGAGACCAAATTGTTTGAGTAATTGTCACTTATAAAAAATAAAATATGCCTTGGATTCACTTGAGCCTGATGAATGGAATCAAGGGATAGCGGATGCTCTAAACATATGACGGGTAACCGAAAACTCTTCTCCACTTACAAGGCTATACAATGAAGGTAATGTCCATTTTGGTAGTAAACTTCGAACGTAACATCATTGCAAAAGGTACGATATTCTAATGACTCTCTCCAAAAAAGATAATACTTTGAACATATGATAACTTAGATTTCATTTGCTAAGTAAAAGGACAAATATGTTGACAATAAAAATGTATAAAACTTTTTCTGAACAATGATAATTGAATACACTAAAGGACACGTAAATTCAATAGGTAGTAGTATTAGGACAGAAAGACATCTGTGATTGAAATGAGGAACACATAACCTAAGGATCAAATTTGTCTAACTCGAACTTGATGAAAAGTTCCACACTGTGGCATAGGATATTAAGACAACGCAAATATCTGACGTCTCATTCAATCGTTGGCCCTCATAAGGAAATTAGTTAGAAACTGCATACCTAAGCTTAAGTTTGGTCCCAACATGTATAGTTGTGATGCTTGTAAAATGGGAAAACAAGCTCACGCTAGTCACAAAGCTATGAATGTAGTCTCAACGACTAGATGCTTAGAACTTCTTGTAGCACCTCGGAAAAATAAAGAACTTTTTGTTCCTTTATGCAGAGTATGTATCGCAAGTCATTTCAAATGTACCGTTACTTTTCCAATAAGAGTTATCTTTCAAGACGGCATACACATTTTGGAGCTAGTTTAAAGGTTATACAATAACGCACATAAATTCGAGCATTTTGTATACAGATCACAAAAAGGGAGTACATTAGACAGACACGTGCGAAACAAAAAAAATCATATTAATATTTTTCTAGACGTCGCGCAAAGCACAAGTCACGCACGACTATATGATCTTATATGAACCCAGTTTCTTACATCAATCAATAAAATATTCAATGAGCCAATAATATCTACGACTTTAACTAAAGAACACAATAATAAACTTGACGTTACACTTTCCTCAAGAACTCAAAAATGCCAAAACACTAGCTATGGTCAAATCAAGTTGAAAGGAATTCAAAATAAAATGGCTACACACCCATATTTCATTTACATTTTTCACAACATCTAAGGTCCTACAGGCCTTTAGAAATTATTCAAATACTTCGTCTTGTTACAATTCATTCAATTACCAATCATCAAATAATGTATACATCTTACTTTAATAGATCTATTATAAAAAATGGTAATCATAACCAATAGTAAACATAACAATATAGTGTCAATAGAGTGCCATTCACTGCATGGTCTCAGAGAACTAGTATACACCTTGCGTACAAATAGATGGCACTCTATGCCGAGCATATTCTATCACAACTAAAATGCTTAAAAACAAAGATTACACCAAATCGATTAGAGTTAGGTATTTCATTTTTATTGCATTCGTGAGAGCTTAATACGTCGGGTTGGAACAGGTTGAGAAGCCAAGGGAGTTTCGACCCTATTTCTCTTCACCTGTTTCTACCTCATCTCACAGACAGGAAAAGCTCGTATTGGGTAAGTCACACTCGCATTCAACTATATCATTTTCTTATTTGTGAGTATAAACACACGACCTAAACCAAAACACGTTTAGAATCTCAGGCTAAAGCTCAAACCTACTGTTAACTAACACGCGAGGGAAAACCCATGCATGACACTAGTACATGTACGCGCATTGCAAAGGCGGTAGTCGTGACATTGCATAACATAAAAGAACCAACGTATAATGAACTTGTAAAATGATGTAATAACGATTTAAAAACAATACGCAAACAACGGGTTGCACACATAAAAAATAACGATCTTAACATGGCAGAAAACGGAATAGATGACCCCAAGAAGGATTAACTTTAACCTGAAACACCACAAAAATCACAACTTCTGATGACTCACTCGGCGGTCAAGCAAACGCCAAGTTTAGGCGTGAAATATTGTATACAGAACAAAAACACATAAAAAAAAAAAAAAAAAAAAAATACAAAAAAAAAAAAACAAAAAAAAAAAAATAAAAAAAAAAGAACTTCTTAGAGGATAACCTTTAGACCCCCCCCATATGACATGGGGTGTGACCATTGTAACACCGCAAAGTTGAATCGCGCAGAGAGCCATTTGCTCACCATTGGTTGCGACCATAGACCCTAGTAAAAACGAGCACAATCGCGTGCTCGTTGGTTTTCCCGTAAACCCATACCTCGTAAAAACCTTTTTAACTCGAAATAACACAATGATACGAACTCACTACAAGGTCGTGAGTGGGTACCACCTTATCATGAGTTGTTGTCGTTGCAAGGAAGACGTAGCCCACCAGCCACTTGAGCGTCTAGTTTTAACAGCAGCCATAAATTCGCCCTTGTAACCTAGACTAAGCTTCCTTGTTGCTAGCCATGTAGTCCGTACGAGCATGCAAATAAGTAGTAATACAATCAGCATAGTAAAAATTGCTAGTTTATCGTTGTGGAAGAAAATGAAACAGAAAACAGTGAAGGAAACAAACACTCACTGTCGTTTGTCCACGTTTTGGCAGTAAAATGAAAAAGGAAAAGAAATTAAAACGTATACACATCATATATACATACATATCTTAATCCATGTTTGTAAAAAAGGGAAAACCTAGATATAAACATTATTAAGTCGTGCTGGGTGATAAACAAAAGACACTCCCACACCAGATGGCTTCAACCACTGGTGTTACGCGTTCTTGGTACAGCAAAAAGAGAATGAAAAAGGAGATGTGCTTCTATCACATACATGTGATAGAAGGAGACGAACACAAAACAAGTCAGGGTCTATGAATCCCACTGATGGGCACGCAGAAGGTAAGCAGCAAAAACAAAAAAGAAAAAGAGTATACGCCACATTTATGATTATTATAGTATAAAGAACTGGGATACACATATACAAGCTTACATATTATTTTACCATATGAAATTATTAAAGTTAATAAAGTGTGTACAACATACATGACTTTTTTGAGCACCTAAAACGTTTCCAATCCAAATAAAAAAATAAATCCTAATGGGTTAGAACTCTTTTTTAGAAACAAGCAAATGACTTAGATCGTTAAGCGAAGAAATCTAAAATAAAAGATGATATCATCTTAATACTTAAAGTATGTGATAACCACGAAACCGAGAGTTATTTTATAAAAGAATAAATAAATTTAACACGATTTATAAAAACATATTTAACGCTAAAAATATTTTAAAATCTATTCGGGTTTAAATATGGAAAGTTACGAGAATAAAAGAATATAAAATATATATTAAATATATTATTATTTGGAAAGTCAAGGAATTAAAAATATATTTTTCGATAAGAGACTTAAGACGGTTGAGAGCGAAGACCGTGACATATAAATTCGATAGAAATACACAATATAGTCAACGCCAAAGATATAAAATAAATAAAAACACAACGAGAAACAATACTATGTACTTAGTACTTACAAATAAATGTTTATATTTAGTCTTCACCCAAATCCGTCTGAAACATTGAAGACAAATATCGCGACGCGTGATAGTATAACTATTCTTTGTACAAGAAACTTATAAATGTAAAGCCGTCCCTAGACCAACGGTCTTAAATCGAACTTTGAAAACGTAAAACGTTAACTCATAAACACCATGCCTTCTTAACCACGTCACATAATTTCTCATTGCAACATCAAGCTTTAGAATGCTAAACTACAGACTCGTCATAATTTATTTAGTGTTTGACAGGTTACCTTTGACGTGCATTGAAACCAACTTCATCTACGGACGTTCTAACCGACACAAGGGTGATTTTTTCATAGCCCCTACCTCTACTGTTTAAAATCATCTTTTGAGGGTGAGAACATTGCTATATTTTAAACGTGTAGAATACAAAGTACAAATTACTCATTACTGAATGGTCTAAGTCACTGAATTGTAACCCAAGATTGCTAATTTTGCCCGATTGATCATGGAACCGTATCTTTGTGAGCGCGAATTTATATGGATAGATCACTATCGACGAGGAGATTGATAAACACCTTGTTTGTCTT
The DNA here is from genome assembly GCA_026074375.1 of Tanacetum coccineum. Classification (NCBI taxonomy): domain Eukaryota; kingdom Viridiplantae; phylum Streptophyta; class Magnoliopsida; order Asterales; family Asteraceae; genus Tanacetum; species Tanacetum coccineum. Next base: position 65,753 of record BQNB010009680.1, read on the forward strand.
GGACTGACATTAGAACGGTCGGCAAACACAGTTTCATTTGAGTCAGATTACAGGGTGTCGAACCCCCCGGTTAGATACCTGCAAGGGCATTACATTTATTGTTGTATAGTGTTAACACTTCGGTGTCATGAGCTTAGAAACAAATAGTAATGCAATTTCATATATGACTTTGAATCTGTTTATATTTTCACATGGGAAAGAAATCTTGTGAACTCACAACACTACAAATCTTCGCACTTAAACAAAACCCTATGAACTCACCAACTTTATGTTGACACTTTTAGCAATGTTTTCTCAGTATTAAGAACGAAGATGCTATATGAAAGTCTCATGCATTGCAGTCATTTTTCCACGTTACATACCGATGAAGGATCACTATGTACTATTCAAAACATGTCGTATTGTTCCTTATTTTAGGCTTCCAGGCTGAATGTGTAAAACAATTTATTATTTCCTAATTCAAGTGATCCGATTTCTTAAAACGTCTCATATAGAGGTCGTTCTGTATTGCTTAGAAGTATGATAATCATGAAGTCACACTCCCTCGGTTGCCATTATACTCTGATATTTTAGGGGTGTGACAGATTGGTATCAGAGCTCTGAGTTATAGAGAACTAGGTTGCATTAGGTAGCACTAGACTATAACTACTTATCGGCTTAACATGCTTATTATGCTTCTATTGTCCATCATTGCTGATTTCTCAAAATGGGGTACATAGGAAGCAACAATCAAATGGTACGTATATATTAAAATGGGATACATGTGAAATAGACATATATGAGATACATATACTTAATATGGGTTACATGTGTATTAAACATATACATATACTTAATATGGGTTACATGTGCATTAAAGAGGCTTAACTACGCGTATTTTGAAATATACCTATATTCTTATTTCATATTTTCTTGTCTCAGCAACATGTCGAACTCGGATGAATTGAGACACACCGATAACACTACACTAGTACCTCCCAGATTCTCCGACACACTTCTCCAGGTGTACCACAGGAGACGTCCTACTCTAGGATTACTTATTTTGCCATATGTATCACCATTTCCCCCAACTATCAGACGTACCGCTCGTATATCTATTCTACCTATTGAGCCAAATCTTGTTGAACGTGCCAGAATTTCTGCTATTAACCTTGATGATTATCAACTTGATCCTGTTACTCCACCACCCTCACCTTCATCCCCATTCACGATGGCTGCTTACCAGCGGATGATTGCTGAAACGGACCCCACCCAGAGAGAGGAAGCTCTAACAGAAACTGGTCAGAATTCGGTGCTTGTACCTGAGACAGCCTTGACCGTATGCACAACGCGCCTTAGAGAACAGTTGCATACCATTCTCGAGGACATAGACCGTCACCCAAATACCTGTTTGGAGGAGTTAGAAGCCTTCATGTCACTGTGGGATGTAAAGCCCCGAGTAGAGGAAAGTTCGTTAGAGACGCTATATGTGGACGAACTGATTACTCAACTTAGATAAGTGTGTGAGGATTCGGAGGATCGTGCTAGTAATGCTCAGGAGGAAGCACGATAGAAGAGGAAGGAGGCACTCGAGGAAGTGGTCCAGCAAATCTACCGTACCAACAACTAGTTTTATTTCTGTCTTTTGTATAACCACTAAGCTATGGGTTTGTCACGGCTAGTGAACTCTTGTATCCTCGTACTTTTTGAAATAAACATCATGTTTGCGAATAATAACAGTATTGATTTCAAGAAACATGTCATTGTAGTAATATCTTTACACTTATAATTTTCGTACATGTCATAACTGTCATTTCATTGTCCCTCTCATAGAAAATGGCACCCGGACGGGAACGCACAAACTAGATCACCGGAACCCTCCAACATACACCGTTCGACCAACCAAAATAATGTGAGACAATACCAAGTGGCATTGACAACCACAGAATACTCAACCAACTCGTTGTTTGCCACAAGAGTAACTGAAGCACTCGCAGCTGTCGTTGTGACTCATGCTGCAAGCCACTTCAAGAAGAAACCAACCGAGGACCCAACTCTTCCAGAACAAGACATGCAACTACAAGGAATTCTGTGCAGTTATGCATGAAAGATTCTGTTGTAACTGAAGTGATAGTAGGCTTACAACCCGATGGTTTGACAGAAACTAGACAATCTCATATTGGGATTAGCAACGTTGCAGAACAGGAGTACCTGAGTCAAAATTACTTTTCTCTAGCACACTGCTAGAATGGTAGCTTTACTTCGGGAACGACTAGTAAGTTCGTTCGGTTACTCTCGATACCAATCATTTCAACACCTTTGATCATTATTTCAAGGCTATTTTCATTTGGAAGTACTGCCCTAGAAAATGAAATACAACACCAAATGGAAAACGAATTGTGTAACTGTAAAAGTAAATGGGTGACAAACTCTTATCTGCCTACCAATCAACGTTTCCAAGAACTCCTACCACCCCCCTTTATGCCCTGAAATTGTACCCCACGTCTAGACCGAGGTACTGTTTGGAACGCACTCCAATCGAAAGGTCTCAACACACATAACACAACACAACACACAGGTAAATAACCTCGTCCAAACCAGTAGACTTGCATGAAGCAATTGAAATGGCTCAAGGTTTAATGTATCACAAGTGGATCCAAGAGTTAGGGAGGAAACATCGGGTTACTAAGCGGAAACTGGAACGGAAGCCACTACAACCACAACCCAGCCAACACAAAGCACACACTACAGCACGCACCAAAAAAAAAAAAGAAAATATAAAAAAAGAGGATAAAAATTATATAAATTAAAAAAAAAAAAAAAGAAAAAAGAAAAAAAAAAGGCTCCCGACACATACCAACCCCCTTCCCAAGTTTACCACCCTACACCAACTCCCCAATATCCTCACGTGTGTATACATCCTGTGCCATGTTTTACTTAAGTCTTGCAAGAATAACCTCACTTCTTAAAGTATGACGACACCACATTGACGCATGCCCTCCTGCTTGTTACAACTGTGGAAAGGCAGGACATAAGTCCAAAGACTGTCGCGCTCCACCTCGTCCCGTAAACCAAAGAGGACCAGGAAGCCAAGGAGGACAGGAAAGCGATGTCACATTAGTTTCGTGATTTGGTGAAAAAAGGACGACTACAAAGAACAAGTGTCCGAACAATGGGAATCAAGGCGGTGGAAATCAGATAGATTTGAGATCAACCCCGCAAAATCCACCAGAGACAATCAGAGGCAGAAATCAATTGAACCACTAATGGAAATAACCAAAGCATCAACCAGTGCACAATGAGGACGCAAGCACCTGGCAGAGTATATAACCTATGTGCTAAAGCTACGGTGAAAGATAACAACGTGGTGAATGGTACGTTCCTGATCAATAATGTTTATGCTTCGGTGCTATTTGATACTGGTGCGGATAGAAGCTTTGTGTCATATGCTTTCAGTAAATATATAGACATCCATCCTACAACCCTAGACACTAATTATAGTGTGGAGTTAGCCGACGGAAAGTCGCTAACCACAAATACTATTTTAAGAGGGTGTACTCTTAACTTGCAAAATCACCTATTCAAAATCGACTTACTCCCTATAGAACTAGGAAGTTTTGACGTCATCGTCGGAATGGATTGGATGGCCGAACATCGCGCAGAGGTGGTGTGTTATGAGAAGTACATTCGTGTTCCGTATGGAAATGATATGCTAATTGTACAAGGCGAAAGAAGCGGAGTTAAAAACGAATCAAGATTAGAAGTCATCTCGAGCATCAGAACGCAGAAGTACATCGACCAGGGATGTCAAGTGTTCTTGGTTCAAATGATGAAGAAAGAGGAAACTGAAATCCCAGAAAGGCGAATTAAAGATGTGCCTGTCGTCAGAAACTTTCCGGAAGTATTCCCTGAAGATTTGCCGGGACTACCCCCGACGCGCCAAGTAGAATTTCACATCGAGTTAATACCCGGAGCTGCACCTGTTGCACGTGCACCTTATCGTCTTGCACCTGCAGAAATGAAAGAACTAGCCGAACAGCTAAAAGAACTTTCTGACAAAGGTTTTATAAGACCAAGTTCCTCTCCGTGGGGAGCACCGATCTTATTTGTCAAAAAGAAAGATGGATCTTTCAGAATGTGTATCGATTATCGTGAGTTGAACAAACTTACAGTGAAAAATCGTTACCCCTTACCAAGAATCGATGACTTATTCGATCAGTTGCAAGGATCCAACATCTACTCAAAAATTGACTTAAGGTCAGGTTATCATCAGTTAAGGGTTAGAGAAGAAGATATTCCCAAGACTGCTTTCAGAACACGATACGGACACTATGAGTTCCGAGTCATGCCTTTTGGTTTGACCAACGCACCTGCGGTGTTCATGGACCTCATGAACCGTGTGTGCAAACCACACTTGGACAAGTTTGTGATTGTGTTTATCGACGATATTCTCATATACTCCCGCAATGAGAAAGAACACAAGGAACACCTAAAAACTATTTTGGAGTTGTTAAAGAAAGAAGAACTATATGCCAAATTTTCTAAGTGTGAATTTTGGATCAATACGGTAAAATTTCTTGGACACGTGATCGATAACAGTGGTATTCACGTGGACCCAGCTAAGATTGAGGCTGTGAAGAATTGGGCATCTCCAACCACTCCTTCGGAGATTCGCCAGTTCTTAGGTCTTGCAGGCTACTATAGGAGATTCATTGAAGGATTCTCTAAAATAGCTAAGCCTATGACTGAGCTTACGCAGAAGAACCAGAAGTTCGATTGGGGTGAAGAACAGGAAGAAGCTTTCCAGCTATTGAAGCAAAAACTATGTGCTGCACCTATTTTAGCACTACCGGAAGGCAGTGAAGATTTTGTGGTGTACTGTGATGCATCCATAAAAGGGTTAGGTGCGGTACTAATGCAGAGAATGAAAGTTATTGCATACGCTTCTAGGCAACTAAAAATTCACGAGAAGAACTACACCACTCATGATCTGGAGTTAGGAGCGGTAGTGTTCGCCCTGAAGATCTGGAGACACTATTTATATGGCACGAAGTGTGTAGTGTTCACCGACCACAAGAGTCTACAACATATCCTAGACCAAAAGGACCTCAATATGAGGCAACGCCGATGGATAGAGCTCCTAAGTGATTACGATTGCGAAATTCGTTACCACCCAGGGAAAGCAAATGTCGTAGCAGATGCTTTGAGTCGAAAGGAAAGAATCGAACCGTTGCGAGTAAGAGCCTTGGTTATGACCATTGGCTTGGACCTTCCATCACGAATCCTTGAGGCTCAGAAAGAAGCAGTTAAGGTTGAAAACATTGAAGCAGAAGATATTGAAGGCATGCTAAAGAAATTAGAAGCCCGCGCTGATGGAACATTATGTTTGGATAATAGGAGTTGGTTACCATGTTACGGTGACACGAGATCTTTGATTATGCACGAGTCACATAAGTCAAAGTATTCTATTCATCCAGGAGCCGACAAGATGTACCATGACATGAAAATGTTATATTGGTGGCCAAACATGAAGGCTGACATCGCCACATATGTCAGCAAATGCCTGACTTGTGCCAAGGTCAAGGCTGAACATCAAAGGCCCTCTGGTTTATTGGTCCAACCCGATATACCAGAATGGAAGTGGGAGAAGATAACAATGGATTTCATCACCAAACTACCCAAAATGGCAGCAGGATTCGATTCGATTTGGGTCATTGTTGATCGTCTTACCAAGTCTGCGCACTTTTTGCCAATGAGAGAGACGGATTCGACAGAAAAATTGACGAGGCTGTACATGAAGGAGATAGTAGCAAGACATGGTATACCGGTGTCAATCATCTCTGATCGTGATAGCCATTTCACTTCGAGAGTTTGGCAATCTTTGCATAAAGCATTGGGTACGCAGTTGAACCTGAGTACTGCTTATCATCCTCAGACCGATGGTCAGAGTGAGAGAACCATTCAAACATTAGAGGACATGCTAAGAGCTTGCGTGATTGACTTCGGGAGTGGTTGGGATAGACACCTACCCTTAGTAGAATTCTCGTACAATAACAGTTATCACACGAGCATTAAAGTTGCACCGTTCGAAGCACTTTACGGTAGGAAGTGTCGTTCGCCCGTTTGTTGGGCTGAAGTTGGAGAAGCACAACTTACCGGACCAGAGATTATTCACGAGACTACGGAAAAGATTTTCAAGATTAGGGATCGCATGCAAGCTGCACGCGACCGACAAAAGAGCTATGCTGACAAGAGGCGTAGGCCCCTTGAATTTGAAATTGGAGATAAGGTCCTACTCAAGGTCGCGCCCTAGAAGGGCGTAATGCGATTTGGGAAACGTGGAAAGTTGAACCCTCATTATATTGGACCCTTTCGAATTATAGAAATGATTGGTCTAGTAGCTTACCGTTTGGAATTACCTCAAGAACTTAGTCGAGTACACAATGTGTTCCACGTCTGCAACTTAAAGAAATGTTTATCCGATGACACACTCGCAATTCCTTTGGACGGAAATCACTCGACGACAACTCAACTTCGGTGACAGTTGAAGAACCCGTAGATATTATGGACCGCTTTGACAAGCAACTTACAACGAGCCTATACCTATCATTAAAAGTCCAGTTGAATTGCATGTAGAGGTCCATGATTACACGTGGGTACGCGTAGAAGACAAGTTTAGGGAGAAAATACCCTCACCTATTCACAAAACCCGAAACGATCTACCAAAACGTGCTTGATTTCGAGGACGAAATCGCATAAACATGGGTGAGGATGTGACACTCACGGAATAAATATAGAACTTTTATCCCGTTATGCAAAGTATGTATCACAAACTATTTCAAAAGTATCGTTATTTTTCCAATAAAAAGTTATCTTTCAAGCGCGTACAACATTTTTGTGCTAGTCAAGATTATAATAACGCGCCATAATTCATCATTTTTAGGATCAAAATGGGGGTTCTTTAGAGATCGCGTAACATAAATCATAAGATATTTTTTCGCTACCGCGAATAAAGTCGGCAAACGACCTATTATTTTGTGAACCCATTCATACTACAATAAATACAATATAAATTGGGGACAAGTGTATATACTTTACTAAATCAACAATACAACTTGACGTTGCATCTTCTAAAAATTCAAAAATGCAAACTATTATTTAAGTCAACCAGAAGATATGAATTCAAAATGGACAAACCAACATCATCATTTGCATCCTTACATTTATGTCCTACAACTATTTGAAATTGTTTACATGATACGTCTTGTCCCAGTATCATTTCAATTGCAATTCACAAATAAGTAGCTACTTCATCAAACTTATTATAAAAAGAATGATTTCATTACAAACAGTATCATAACAAATAGTACTCAATAACATGCAACACTCAGCAACCCATTCTCACAATACGAGTATAAATCAGAACAGATTCAGGAGAATGATAATCATAACTAAAAAAAACCTGTGAACAATAAGTAAATTGTTACGAGTCGAATTCAAGTTCCGTTGTTTTAGGCACAAGCTAGACGGACGTTGGGTTTTAAAGGATTGAAACAAGGGAGGTCCGAATTTCTCTCATCACCACCATCTTTCTCGTCATCCTATCGAGCTGGGAACCCTCGGAGTGAGTCGTTTTCTAGCTTAACTATGAAATTACCCTTGTGGGGATATATTGCAAACCAGCCGCACGACCTTGGCAAGCCAGCCAAAGGTCTCGGCCTTGTAAGGATTTTTACACGACAGATAGTGCATGCATGATTAGTGCTTGCTACGCCATACGAAAACCAAAAAACCACACCATGCATGAATAATAATACAATGAAATTCGATAACCCATGTATCACACTGATAAAACAGTAACGAAATGAATAATTTTTTGTAAAAACACTCTAAAACATACATGACCAAACACGTTGTTCGTTAGAGGTGATGAACTCTAGGGTTTTCGCATACAATATCGAGGAAACCCTCGTATGGTAGCTTCGACGTGCAACTGGGTTTGACCACTTGACCCGAGACAAGCCACAACGAGGCCTTGCCCGCTGTTGGACTCTAACAGAGACGAGCACACCATGCTCGTAGGGTCACGCCTAAGCCTCGTAAACCCATGACCAACGGAACTATCTCGTTTGAATCCAAACATGGCATAGTGGGCAAGCCCCAGAGTGAGTATGAGATATAAGTAGGTTTTCGCAGCGGGCCTCACTGCCACTGTTGGAACCAGCTGCTGCCATTGTTGCAGCCAGCGGAGCTGCGAAAAGAACACCACCTCACCTTTAACGTCGACCTTTATCTATCTCGTGACCAACGTATTAAGAGTAGGACACATGCGAGTGGGAATGGTAAGGTTTAGTTTATTAATGCATATGAATACAATAAAAAGGGGAGAAGAAAACTTATATATAACTATTAATAGAGTTGTTGCGATTGTGAGAGTCAAAAGACACAGTTGTGGCATGTTTTGTTGGACAGAAACACGGAGTAGAAAGAAAGCAAGATAAAATAGCCATGTAGGTTTATTATATGCGAATGTATTTGTGAGGAATATGAGGTCAAATAGAAACCACACGGTGGCCTGGAGCTGCTGTTTGTGCTTTGCGTCAGTATCAGCGGAAAAGGAAAACAAAGGAAAGAATAATTGGACACGAATCTATTATGTGCTTTCATGAGATAATTATAATATACAAGAATGCATGTATTATTTTGAGGACAAGTTGACAATTTGATAACGAGTGTAGTAGCCTTACAAGTATAATTATTTTAACGAGTGTGAGTTAGAAATAATAATTTACGATGCTTTATAATTGTTAACAAAGGAAGCCGAACTTTTAGACAAGTAAACTAGTTTATCCCGGTTCACAATTTTTAGTTAACACTAAAAATATTTTCAAGACTTAATTGAGTTAAGATATGATTTAAAGCCATGTGATTTAAATCTAAAAACATTGAAACCGTTTTTAAAAAAGAATGTTAAAACCAGGTAAAATAGAATTCTAATTTTTTTATAAGGATAGTAGACGATTTCACATGAACTACGACACATAAAATGGTTAATTATACGAGACTTAAGTGATGACTAGAATATATAAATGAACGAAATAAACATACGTATGTAATTCGATAGTCATTAAGATAATAGCTATTATTACTAAAACCTAAATTGTATTAACGAATATGACCATGTGATCTTAAACCCATATTTACATTAAATTAGGAATAAACACTTATAGGTGCGTAATCGTGTATCATCCCTAGAACCAACGGTCTAATCAACGATATGAGAACATAAAACGTCACCACATAACAACCATGTCTTTTGACCATTCGCATAAATCATCTTATATATTAAGTCTTAGAATGAATACTCAGATTTATTGTAATTACTTAGGTGTTTGACTGGGTCATTATTTGACGTGCCTTGATCCATTACCCATCTCAGACGATTAACCAACAAGGTGAGTTTTCATAGCCCCTACTCTATTATTTTAAATCATCTTTTGGGGTGAGAACATTGCTTATTTTAAACGTGTAAAAACAAGTACAATTACTCTTTTATGATTGGTATAAGTCCCAATTTTTAACACAAGTTGCGAATTGCCCGATTATCATGGAACCATCAATCTTTGTGAGCGCGAATGTTTATGGATAAGAATCTATCAGGATTGACAATCTGTTTGTCTTGGGATGGACATAGTCAAGCAAACACGTTTCATTTGAGTCAGATTACCGGGTGTCGGTTAGACACCTGCAAGGGCATTCATGTTATTGTTGGTATATGTTAATGCTTCGGTGTCATGAGCTTAGACAATAGTAATGCAATTTATATGACTTTGTATCTGTTATATTGTCATATGCGGGTGAAATCTTGTGATTCATAAACACTACATTTTCTGCTTAAACAAACCTATGAACTCACCAACTTTATGTTGACACTTTAGCAATGTTTTTCTCAGGTGTTAAGAATGAAGATTGCTTATTTGAGTCTCATGCATTGCTGTCATATTTCTTGTTATCCGAAGATGCTTGTTCTGTTTAAAACGATGTTTTATTTTATTTTATGCTTCCGCCGAATTGTTAAAACAATTTATTATTCTTCCAATTCAAATGATCCGTTTTCATAAAACGTCTCATATAGAGGTCGTTCTGTATTGCTTAGAAGTATGATAATCATGAAGTCACGCTCCCTCAGATACCATTATACTCTGATATTTTGGGGGTGTGACACAAAACTCATTCACAATATATCCAAAAATGGTTTATAAACATTACCCACTTCGCTAAATCAACCAACAACAAAATCTAACTAGATGACGCAAGTTCATCGGATCTCATCACGTATAATATACGAAATCAAATACATAACGAAATAAATGATAAAAGAATACTCACAACAACACTACAACTGTTGGTTTCGGCTTCGGATGGGTCTCGGACCCGCGCAAAAACAACACACCAACCAAACAATTTTCCCAATCAAACTAACACTTTTAGCTTAACAATCTAACCATTTTATACCCCTTGTATACTCGAAATCTTCTAGTTTGAACCGAAAATCAAGAACTCGAAATACTTATTGCATGTAAAATATTTTTAGTGGGATATGTAGACCTTGATGAGAGGATCAATAATATGTAATCGGATTATTTAAGCTATGTCGGAAATGGGCGAAAAGTTAGTTGGGGTGGGGCGCCGCGTTCGAACCAAAGCAAGAGATGAGGAGAAGAGCTAGTTTTCATTTTTTGTATAAATTATAAAATGTGCATATGGTCTTCTATTTATAGAAAAGTAATTTGGTACTTTGGCAATTTAGCACCTCCATTCTTATGTCTCTTTTAAAAACTAGTCATAGGCGTTTGTTTTGTTATAAATAAACCGACCAAAGCACTAAACATGTTGTTTTCGTAAATATTTTTATTCCGTCACATTTTATTTTAGTTTCTAACATTTAATAAAATGTGTATATTTAAAAACACAAGTTCGACTCAAGATAAGGAACAAAAGACGACGTTCGTAAAAATAATAAATTTACGATCTTAAATTAATTTTTTTTTTTTTTTTTTTTTTTTTTTTTTTTTTTAACGAGACGCGTCGTAATTTTCACGATACTCAAAATGATTAGCGAACGCGCTGGGTCAATACTTGACTCGCGAAATATCATAATAAATATTTTAATTTCCGTCCGTAATAAATAAGGAAATAATAATTATTTACGACACTTAAATATTTTAAATGTCGACGTTCGCTTACGTAAACACGTAACATAGATAAATAATGTTGCCGATACGCGATCGTTCATACTCGTTGTCCTGAAACTCGGGTTGTTACATTCAACCCAATTAAGGGTGGGAGCGGTCCTCGGTGTAGTTTCTTCTTACTCGTTTATCATTCGTTGTGGCACGATGGCTTCTCGTCACATTCGCTGGACTCCTAACGTTCTTTCATAAATAAATATTGCGATACAATATTCGCTCTGACTATTCAGGATGGAAAGTCAAAACAAAAAGAAGCGGTAAATTTACTCACGAAATCAAAGCAAATCGTAGAGCTCTTATCAATGAGGGCAAAAAAAAACCAACAGTTTCGGCGTAAATATATTCGACAAAACAAATTCACGGAGTTCTAACTTTTATAGTCGCTATTATGATTAAGGGACAATAATCGTGCAACGAAATATATCGATTAAATTAATTATTACGTCGTTTCACCGAGAAATTTTCTAAAATGGAAGGATCGCTCAACTTAGTTGGGGATCATAAAAACAACAAAACCAAGCGCATCTCGCTTATCAAAACCAAGGCCGAAACTTATGTCGTTAATTAAAATCAAAATATATGTCGCACTCAAATATGGAATTATACCAATATTTCAAAACGAGAATATGCTTCGTTACCAAAAATCCAAAACATACGTCGCTAACTAAAACCAAGATAGACGTCAATAATCAAATTCGATATATATAATTATATCATTATCCAAATTAAAATACTCATCATTATTCAAAACCAAAATACACATTGTCGCCTTCGAGTATAGTTCAAATAATGCCTCACTGGTTGCGAAAAAAATAATCTGAAACACATTAGATCTCCTAATCACCTTACGACATTGTTACACATGCCCACGTAATCACATAAGTACCTATTGTATGCTCGCCATCTTTTACATGATGACTCGATGAATTGGCCTCATACTAAGGAATTAATCACGCCTGCTTTTAACCAAGCATTGGCGACTATTGTTACATATCATATTCGCTTTCCTTTGGAGCTTTCGGCATAATTATTCATTCTAACAATTAGGTTTATACCCTTCTGGTCACATTTTACTCATCGTAACGAGCTTGCCACAAATGTAAGCCACTACGACGATATATCCAACATAAACACGGCTAATTCTAATTGGTCTACACTCACTCTCATGGGTACTTCAAGCCACAATCATCAACAAGACTTTTGGCTATGTCTACCCACCTTATTACGTCTTAAATTCTCAATTGGGCGATTACACCCATTCGCTACAATCCCTATACCGCTATTCACTGGCCATGAAAAAGTGAATCTTCGGACGCTCTACTACCATTTAAGCACATAACATCATAAAGCATCTATTTCATCATATCTTATGGCGGAGGAAATTCCCGCTACAACACATAATGTCAAATGACAAATCAAAATCAATTAAGAAAACAATGAGCATCATGAACTTGTTGCTCGTTCGACAAAAATCAAGAATTTCAACGTTTCTTCATGGCGACTAGCGTCGTTGGCTTGGTCCTATCTCATCGCGTAACATCATTGATGAATCAAATCATCAAGTCGAAATACTCACACTCCTAATTCAATACCGCTCGACTTAAGACGTTGGCTATTTCGGTTGTTCCTCCAGTAATGGAAACGGACATACCATTTTAGCTAGAATTTCATCATGCTTCTTTTTCCGCCCTTGGAGTCGTCACGTTCCAGAGTAGGGGCCACTACACTTTACTGTAGGTCATAGTATATATAGTTGTCTCATTAAAATCCCTGGGCCATTCAGGTATACTTACGACTACACTACCACTACATTCCATTTCGGGGAAAGAAGTTTTCTTCACGGCTTTCAGTTGATACATTTAGGGCGTTATACATCCAATGTAAGAGAAGTCTTCTCTATTTCTCACTTTCAACCTCGGGACTAACCATCTCAGCTTCCACCCACCTTAGGAATCTTTACATCTCCAAAAAGATTCCTTCTTAGTGTCGGTATCAGGTTCACACCCTTGATAGCTCAAAACTATCATCACTTACTAGCACACTGACTATACTTGGTCTTGTCACGTCTTCATAACAATCACTGCTCCTAGATACTACGAACTAAACATCACTCCCTTCTAGACACACTTGTTCTGAACAATACCGTAGGTATTTCATCTTCGAACGACTCGGTCATAATGATCGCATAAGGACTTCTCATGCGTCGATAAGAATAGGGTCACTTGCATAAGTATCCGTAGTAGGGTAAAAATATTTTCTCCTTCCGAAAGCTTTACCTAAACATTTATCTCAATTACCAAGCGTTTTAATGGTGACGATTTATCCGACATAGCGTGGTTCTTCCTAAATTATGCATAGTTGATCAGGTTATGCATAATTGAGGACCAAACGACATTATGTTCTTCCTCGTCAAAACATTTATTTTTCATACGCTACACGCGTAAATTAATTCTAAGAAAATTTTCAAAGAGTAAAAATCTAATTGTTTCAAAAGAAAGAAAAGAAGATAGCACCACCAAATCTTCTTTTATAAAAAAAATTTATAAAAATATATATATATATATATATTCTTTTACATAATGTGTATGAATAGATTTTCTTTTTTTAAGTGCATAACTAACGAAAATGCCAATATCAACTGTTGGTTGTAATTTTCCAAGATCGTCACTGTCATTAGTAGGGTAACAAAGTGCACCAAAGACTCGGAAAAAGGTAAGATCAGGCTTCTTATCATGCACCAGCTCATATGGGGTTTTGTTATGGCGAGTGTGAATGAGGGATTGATTTTGGGTGTAACAAGCGGTAGCAATATCTTCTGCCCATAGAAACATCAGAGCCTTGGAAAATATCAGCATTGTCCTAGCAGCCTCCATAAGAGTACGGTTTCGTATTTCGACAATGTCATTCTGCTATGGAGTCCTGGGAAGTAATTTTTAGTGAAAAATGCCGACACGTTCATAATATTCAGTCAGAACATGATTAACAAATTCTGTGCCATTATCGGTACGGATGTATCTGACAGTTTTGTTGAGACCAATTTATATTTGCTTTAGAAATTTGATGACGACCTCTGGGATTTCATCTTTCGATCTTAAAAACTTAACCCAAGTAAACCTCGAATAGTCATCCACATAAATCCATATGAAGGGTATTAAGAACTTCCAAGTTGGTGTTTTCAGCTTTGGGTGTGTGGGTATGCTTTTTGCTCTTCCCTAGTTGACATGCGGAGTAGAGATGATCTATCTCAACTTCAATCTTGGTAAGCCTCTTACAAAATCCTTTCTTGCAAGGTCATTAATGGTACCGAAGTTCAAGTGGTTTAAACGACGATGCCATAACCAAGATTTGTTCTTGGAGGCTTTGGACAACAAACAGATTGGGGAGGACTTCATCATGTCTTCAATAAGATAGTGTACAACTAGAGTCACGAGAGCTTTAATAATTCACACCATCGTATCGCGGAACATAAATTGAGTGCTTCATGAAATGGTACTTCGAGATCAGTGTCACAAAAATTATCCGACAGGAAAACAGATTATGTCACAGTCCTTCCACATAGTATACCCTAGAGATCACACTGTCACCAATCACGTAATCTCCATAACCCATGATAGCACAAAGTGGTCATTCCCGAATCTAACTGTCCCGATGAACTTTTTCATGAAATTCCTGAGCCGTGAGCGATCCCCCATCATATGTTTTGAGCAGCCTGAATCCAAATACCAAAGGACGATCTGTACGACCTACATTTGAAAACAGACAAGCTGGAGAAGTTTGAAGTTGGATCCCCAATTTTGGTTGGGGTCCAGTTGGTTAGCATAAACAATTGCCTTATTCTCAGGTGGAGTGGGAATGCTACTGGGAACTGCCTGGTACGGTTGGTGTTTACGTTGGTATCTATTTAATGGTTTCTAAAATGTGTGACTTAATTTCCTAGTTGTCATAGTTTTACTAGTACTAACGTTTTCCATTTGCTTAGCAGGCACAACTTTGGATTTAATGAGCCTAGTTAAAGGCCATTTTTCTCCTAAAGGAATGTCTTTCCCGTGGGCATCCATGATAACCTACTTTAGGTACAGTATTTTGGCATGTTGGTTTCCAGACTTGCTTGACTTGCTTAGGTTTCCAGATTGTGAACATTTCCGTACAAATTTTTAACAGTGGGGTATGATTCCACCAAAAGTGAAAAAAAAAAAAATAATTAACCACACACATATCATGATTTGCAGAAATTAAGCATTTGTTACATGTCTTGCAAACAGAATGAGAATTCAGATTAATTACAGTACGCTTAGATCTAATACTAGAATTAATACGATTCGTGGTTTCCAAACTAGACTTATTGGTCCTAGGGCGTTCTTCTACTTTCTTCTTGTTGACACTCTTAACCGGCAAGATCCTATTTTTCTTAGTATTGCTCCTAGGCTGTGATCCGCTGGCATTAATGTAACTATTTACTCCTGTAGAAGGAGGCACATAGACATTAGTCTTCTGAATGTTCAGTTGCACTACATTTGTATGTATGTTACTATTTGACGTTACACATTGGTCCTCAAGAGTAACTTGCTTTTTCCTGATTAAAGGGGTAGCAGCATGCTTTTTATCTCGTTAATTGAAATCTTTTGGACAAGTGCCAATCGCGTATTCTAACAATTCCTGAGAGTGTTTAGTATAAAGGCAAGCAAATGCAAGTGAGCTATCTAATGGTCTTTCAACCTTAGCTTCCTTTACGATCTCGCAAAGGGTTTCCACACTTTCCTCTACGGAGTTTGAGATAATCTAAGATGACTTCACTATTGTTCCTAAAGCGAAGAGGAATTGGTTCAACATCTATAGCATACCTACCAGGGGAAAGAACTCTTGGTTTTACAGAATCCATAGTGATTCATTGTAGATTTTCATGTATTTGTGCTTTTAGATTCTCATTGTCAGTTAACAAGGCAGTAGTTTGTCGATATGATTAGCACGTAGTTACGGCTATACAGTTTGTAGAATTTGGTTTAGTAAGCCGGTTAGTATCGAGCGTTTTTTCCGATTGTTATTGGACGTTTATATCTTTGTATGTTTTGGTTGAGTTGTGTGCAGTAGGACTCGTTTTGTTCGAATGTTTGTTTATCGTTTGGACGCGGTTCTTCGTACAGTAAACGTTAGAGCTCTTAGTTTAATCTAGTTTATCCGTGTTCGTAATCTAATATAATCATATTTTTCCTTGTAATGATGCTTACCGTGTTCTTCTCTGACCGAAAAAAAGTCATTTTGTGCTTGGAGAAAGTGACTTTTTTCAGTTAATTGGGTGTGATTTGAAAATCTAAGGACCTGAAATCAAAAGTATGGTCTGCTTCTCTACGGCTGTTCTCGTTTAATGAGAGATTTGCATTTCTAATTTTTTGATGCGTTGTCTTTTACTGGAATGGAAGCTTTCATTTTTTTTTATTACAAGACTGTTGTCAAAATCAAGTGCATCTCGAGCGGGTAAATTTAAGTGATTTACCTCAAGATTGGAAAAAACATTTTACTAATTCAGTATGATCATCCTTTTGAACCTTATCAAGTAATTTAAAAAGCTCGGCTTCAAGTTCTAGACAACATGCTTGAACAACGATGTGGGCAGCATGCATTTCAGTAAATCTAGATACAGTAAGCTCAGAATTCGTTGCAATATAAAACACTTCATTGGACAAGGCCAACACGGCAATTAAACTTATCATTAGCAATGAGGTAGATTTTTCTGTATTAATATCATCATGCTTCCTATTTACAACATTTTGCTCAATCAGCTTCCAAATCTTCAAAAGTATTCTTCATTTCTTTAATTTCCTTTAGTTAAGATGCCTTTTGAATACCCTTTTTTAAAATATTCTTTAAGTTGTTTTGAAAATGGAATGACCTTGGGTTGAGATAAACATTCATTGGTTTTTCAAAAAAAAAACCCCTTTCCCCTTCATTGAGCTCGGGTTGGTGTATTTTCTCTTTTTACAAGTTTTTTCAAATTCCATAAAAATTTTATATAACGTGCAAAATTATTAATTTTCAACTTGGACTTTTTGTTGGAAGCACGCGGACCAAGCGTTATTGCATAGGTCGTATTAGAGGGGATAATCGTCAACGTTTAGATTGGTTGGTGAAGCTGTGAGTTGCTCTTTGAGAGCTTTCATCTTTATCTTGGATGAGTAATTGGACCAAAATTCTGCACGGGGCGTCAATTGTTTCTGGTGGTGATGAAGTCGCTAAATAATTCTCTTTCGAGTAATCATGTGGTGCAATCTTAACTTTCTTTTTCACACACTCTGGGTCTTTCATGTTGTCATTTATTTTATTCCTAGTGATTTCAGCTATCTCTAGGGTATCCTCTGAGTTGTATACTATGGCCGAGACATGATTGGTTTTGATAATTTCATAACCATTATATAGAGCAGGCTGAACTTGCTTGGCACGGGTGAGGCATAAGGGGTTCTTGTAGCCAATAGCTACCTTATTCTGTTCATATAATTAGGGCTTTGGTTCTACACAACATTGTGAACTATTTGAAGAGACTGTGTCTTGTAATGTATATTTATCTCGACCTTTTCTTTTAATGCTTTCATGTCTAAAAATTCTTCAAGGTATTTATTTTCTTTCTGTTTAAAATCCTTTTTCAAAGACGTAACTTCTTCTACCACTGACTTGTTGTGGTTAATGGTAGAGGTAAGTTGCAGTTTACAAAATGAAGTTCCCTTTTTAAAATTTCTTCCTTATGATTACGATCAGCGATAACTATCCTTAATTGTTATTATTCTTTTGTTCCTATTTCTGTTAATTCACAATCTTAGCCGTTCTTTCATCAGTTCAATTGTTTACTTATATGTCGCAAGTTCAGCAGTCAATGAATTGTCAACTACATTGTTTTGTGTGGTCACAGAGACACATTGGGCTGACGATTCATATATATCATTAAGTATCATCATGTAAGCATCATTTGGTACAGAAGATACATTACTTTGTACAACTGGCACTGCGTTTTCCTTTACATATTGATCATATGGAATCATATTACTATCACTCGTATAATCAGTATGTGAGTCGACAATGTAGTTTGGTTGTACATCGTCATGCATCTCGTGTACTTCATGATGTTCACAAATAGCATCCTGATAGTGATCATTATTGTGTTACCGCAGGATGAATGTCGAATCATAAGACAGACCGACTTCATCATAAACAGGATCTGCGGATGATAGATTTGAGATGAACATGGTTTGTGCAGTAGGGGCCTCATCAACATCATAATCAAAAGCATCACAGTCATCAGCTTAAAACACATTATCCATATTAAGTGCTAGGTCCTAAACTGGTTGCTCTGCAATAAATAGCAACTGCTCTTCATCCAATGCCACCCTATTCTCCTGAGCTTGCATCAGCAACATCTTGTCTTTGAAGTATTCTAAGTTCTATGGTCGCTTGGGCTGAATGCAATTCCTTGCTATGTGGCCTATACCATTGCAGTTGTAGCACTTAATCTGCTTTACTTGACATGGATTTGCATTCCCAACTCTGTTCTGAGCTCCCTCATAACCAGCTGCACCTGCACCCCGTGCATTGTTCCCCTGTATCTATTCTGTCGACCCTAAACATTCTGAACAACAACCCTGCCGTCTTGAATTGTTGGCTTGGTTCCTAGGATTTGATGAATTTATGAGTTGATTGTTTGTTTGAGGAAGGTATGTTTTGTATGATTAGGTGAGTAGGGCAAGTGTGTTGGTTAAGTTCTCAATTAAGTTGTCTGTTAGAGAGAGTCCTGAATTAAGTTAAGAGTTGTCAGCAAAGTGTGGTGGAACATATATGGACGATGGATTTGTAGATGATTGTGAATTGTACTGCTGATGTGAAACATTAGACATCAAGGCGAGAGGATCAACAGTGAATCGTTCCAACCTCATTTTTTTTTCATTAGCATGTGCCTCATGCTGCTTTAGATACGCATACAGTTGATCATAGTTGGAGTCCCTCAAACCTCTATTGAGTTTCACTGTTGTTACAAATCTACCCCATTCTGGCAACATGTTATTAACAAACTTAGAATTCAACTGCATTTTGGACATGGTCATCTTGATGTTACGCATGTCGTTGATGAGTTTGGCAAACCGGACATAGTAATCATGAATAGTCTCTCCTTTGTGCTGACAGAAGTGTTCGAAGTCATCATACAGTTGTGATTCACGGTCTTCTTTTGTTAATTCCGAACCTTCCAGGAGCATCTTCACATTATCCCATATGTCCTTTACATTAATGTAATGATTGATAAGAGAGTAGATATCCTTTGGCAACCCTTGAAGTAGGATGTTTGTTGCCTGAATGTCAGCATTATACCTTTCCTTATCTTCGGGTGATAGGTCAGAATAGACTTGAGATCGTTCTGGACCTAGATGTAAGGCACCTTCATTCCCTTCTGCAAGAGTTTCCCAAAATCTTCCCATCTGAAAAGGTCCTTTATCAATTGACTTCAAGATGTTCACCCCATTCTCTTTACCCTGATAATACAGTCGAATTCGTTGTTGCCATGATGCAAAATCAGTCCTATCAAGCATAGGTGGTCGGGTATCAGAACTGACACATTGGATATCTTCCGAAAGATTAGCCATCTTAATTGATTGTGAAATGATTAAGTTAATCGAACAATGATTAGTGATTGTATGTTAAAAGTGGTGATTGATTGTATGAAATGGTGAATTGTTGTTCAAGTTTGTTAGGATTACAGGTTGAAATTAGTCAATTTGAAAAATTTAGTTCAAATGTCTAAAAATCCACAACTCGCTACCTTGTAACTCGCTGGATGTAACTCGCTGGAAGAGACTTGACAACTCGCTGGTAAGAAATTAAATGGACAAAGTTCCTGTTCACAAGTCGCTAGAAAATAGTCTTCAATAAACCTATAACTCGCTAGATCCAACTCGCTACCTGCAAGAGAAGTTAACTCGCTGCCTAACTCGCTACCTAACTCGCTACCTGCACAAGAAGACAAGTCGCTGACACAGTACTTTCTAACACACAGTGTACTATTCTGACAACTCGCCAGTACAGCTAACCTAACTCGCTACGAAGATCTTTGAAGAGCAACTTAACTCGCTAGAAGGAAAAAAATTGGGTTTTCACT